>KK116028.1:110629-174484 GCA_000611955.2 Stegodyphus mimosarum
ATATACATATGTATAAATTCAAAGTAAAAATAATCAAATGTAAAATTAAAAAGCCTATGACCTACGCTAAAGCTAAAAACGTGTTTTCTTTCATGGTTTTAAATTGAATTTCTGTTCATTGGAGATGGTATATGGAACTTTTTCTTATCAGAAATTACTATTGTAACGGGTATATTTACTAATACGACGCACTAGAGGTCGCTACATTTTAGCCAGCAGCGCCACTCCCATGATCCTCTGGGAGCGCGGTAATAATGGTGTAGTAGTAGCGATCAGTTATGTTTTGTTTAGTGTAATTTTGTTTCTTTTGTTATGTCCGTGTGTTATTATGTTTTGTGAATGTGGAGCTTAAAATCTAATTAAATATATCTGCTCTTAAGAATGGTTATTTTCATTTGCTGCAATGTTTACCAAGAATCTCGTCACAACACAACGGGCATACTATGAATTATTGGTTTATTACTTTGCAGCTTTAGCGAAAGTCGTAGGCTATGACCTACGCTAAAGCTGTTTGCGCTAATGCTGAAAAATTGTTTTTTTCTTTCACGGTTTTAAATTGAATTTTTCTTCCTTGGAGATGATATATGGAAAGTTTGCTTATCATAAATTATTGTAAATTATTGGTGCATTACTTTGCAGCTTTATCGCAAGTCATTGTTTTTTTTAATTTACTTTTAATTACTTTTATTTTGAATATATACATACATATATTTAAAATAACTATCTTTCAAATAAAAAACTAATAGCCCTTCAATTACCGTCTTCATTCTAAAAATAACAACAACATTTCTGGACTGCGCTGTCATTTCTATATAAATCTATGCCACGAAGCATGCGTAACGCTGATGACGTAGTAATTGGAAATTTAAACTTTGAGAACTGAAACCAAAACCTCTCTCTTAACACCTTGCCATATTGAATAACGCACTTTAGCTTCTGTCTGTACGCTGCTTGTACGTAATTTCGCTGAGCTCCCTTCCTATTGCAAAATGGTCAAAAATATAAATATTCTGAGAATAGGTACGACTAGATTGCCAAGTGTGTGTGGCCACAAATGCCAATTTAAACAAAAATGGAATTCAAACCTCCTCGAATGCCAAGTTCTTAGTCTTTGCGAATTCTACATTTTAAGTATCAAGGATCTTCGCATTCAGCGTTTCTGCCTTTCTATGTTCCATAAATACTTCTCTGAATTTTACTGTTATTACACGTATACCTACTCAGTTACCCGGCTCGGTGAGCTCAATTTTTTTTCTTATATATTGGTAAACTGTATATTTTTTGCTTTAAAAATAATTTAATTATATTGTCCTTACGTTCTGGTTAAGGTTTTTATGCCGTTAGTTAATCTGCACGCAATAATTAAAGAATTATCAAGAATTTAAAAGTTATTTAAGTGCTTCCTAGCCTAACAAAGCCGTCATTTGTTTATATTTGAAACTCTTAGTAGTATAGTGAATTATGTCAGTTTCTTGATTAACTTCAGCGTCTTTTTGTCGAGTAGGACAAAGTAAACTTTCACTCTTGCGCACTGAAATATAAACTTCCACTCATTTCACCGAAACTTCCCCTCATTCGGCCAAATTCTTTAACTGTTTTAACAGTATTTGTTGCTTTACTTTTTTCTGTATTTTACAATTTTTAATGAAGATGTTTTGAGTTTTTATGTATTTTTGTCTTACCGATACGTGAGAACTAAACTGATTGCATGAGATATATATCTGAAATAAAATTCCAGAAAATAAGTTTAAATGAAATGCAGGAAAAAATGTATGTAATATAGGACTATTATCGTTATACATAAATATATATAGGTGTATTACCATTCCATAATACATGTTCATAGCATGTAAATACAGTATTAACTTTTTTTGGTGAATTCACCAAAAAAATTTAATGCTGTATTTATATGCTATGAACAGTCTATCACTGAGTAGGAAAACAGTTCGATTAAGGTTCCAGCAACGTTCAGGAAGAGGCTTGGAATCCGAATGAGTTTCTTACTTTTTTTTCGTATGAATTTCTAGTGCAAATGCTGCCCGTGCTTAATGCTCGCCGATTTGAAATTTGAACAGAAGAAAGGTAATTTAGAATTTCAAAAGTAAAATTTTAGAGTTATATTTAATTTGATCCTGGAGAACGCAGATCATAATTTCTACTCACTACTAGTCAGCAATAAAATAAACACTTTCTCCTGATAAAATAAAAAATATATATTCCCAATTCTTTACAGCTTTATATATTACCCCAGCATACGGCCACAAATAGACATTACACACGTATTTGATCCGGACAACACCGTTTGTAACCAACTTTATTTTCACATTATTTTTGGTTGTAACTGTGTTTTTGTTTTGTTATTCGTTTAGCAAGTATTAGTATTTTGTAAATGCCCACCAAGTTGGGCGATAAAGTCTTTGAACGATAGGAGTTCGTTACGGAGTTCGAATACCTGTTTATGGGCTGGCTGCGTGCGCATTTTCCTGATTTTCGGCATTTGTGATATGTATACGAGCCAAGTTTTATTAGAAATGCCTCCACGAAGGCATCCCTTCCCTTTGGCAGATACAATACGTGTGCTCTGACATATTTAAAATAAATAAAATAAATAAACATTACTTTATTAAGAAAAGATTTAATTGATATTCTTAATGCTGAACATTAATGACAAAATTTTATTATTTCTAGAGATTTTCTTCGCCTTAGACATAATTCTGAATCTGGAAACTTATCTCCAATGAAAATACCAAACTCTATAGTCGTTGTTCAATAAAAATTCAATTTGAATTTCGTCAATCGCTTCAATAGAACGGGAGATATAGAACTGTACCATTTTTTTTGCGCCGTATACATATATACGTATTTGTGTGTATACACACATATGTATGCACATACATACATACTCATGTGCATACATACTCATACACTTTTGAATCCGGTCCTGATAACAGAATACCGATCATTCAAATGCTATGAAGTATAGTAAAAATCTGAGGGCGTACATAAAACAAAAACGTACTAAAGCATATGACAGCAAATTTTACTTCTTCTGTGATAAAACTACTGTTGATTAATTGAGGAAATAATGATTTTTAATGCAATCATTTCCTTTTGAACTATTGATAAGAATTAAAATTATGTATAATTCAAAATAAATAATTTGAAAGGAGTAAGCCTTTTAAATGTAAGATTCAAATAAAGCTGTAACTCAATTTTATTCTCTAAATTTACCTAGAGTTTGCGATGCACAATAATGTTAAATATTCGCATAGTAATTTTATCACAACTGTTTAAGGCAAATTAAAACAAAAATCATTCAAGAGTGCGTCTTCTTTTTCGTACTGTATATTTTAAATAGCATATAAAACCGTTAGATAAGCTTTGTAAGCCTAAAGTGCACCTTTGCAACACACATAAGAGCCAGCGTTACTGTATTTCTTTGTTTATTTTGTAACATAAGAATTAAATAATTGCCAATTTGCATTTACTTAAGCTTCTTTGTTTCGAAAAATCATCGTATTTTTTTACAAAACAGAAACATAATTAAATTTTAATAACATAGATACGAGGTCAGTCTTATTAGATGTAACTAGGAAAACTTATTAGACTACTCTTCGTGGTTTATAATCGAAATAAAAAAATACCCAAAACTAATTACTCAAGATTTCAAGTTTTTCAATGGAACAAACAAAGTATCAGTTTCGAATAAATAAGTCGTCTGCAGGTAAAGAGAACTCTAATTTTGTACTCTAACCGTTACAAAGTTCACTTCAGCTACGTAGGTAGCACTTCTCGGGTAAACAGCAGCAATAACAAAATAGCAATTATTAATATAAAACTCTTTCTCTAAATTGCTACAATGCTTTCTCTTTAATTAATTGCTAATTAATGCTCTATTAAATTGGAAGTAATGCAATATATATTCTGCTAAAGGTAGGTGATACAAAAAGCAAATCAGAGAAGAATTAGCGTCTAGCTCACGTTTTAGTTAAAATAAAACTTATAATTAAATAATTTATATTTTGAAAGCAGAACATGTAAATTTCATTTCTTATAATAATCTTATGGTAAAATGCGGTGCATTGATTACTTTGAATAATAAAGTAAAAAAAATATATATATTCATTTAAATTCAGTCTCCATTTTTCATATGCTTTCCCGTAATAAGATATTGAGCTATTTTAGCTACGTAAACATTAATTATAAACTTCGTTTTTTGTCTAAGATATGAGCTTTCTTCTTATGATATTTAACAATAGCAAAATAGCAATTATTTAGCTTTAAAAGCCCTTGAATGTTTTTTCATTCTGTATAATCAAAGAGAAAACCTTTTAAGACGAGAAATGTTTCAGCTAGAAAATATAAGCATGCAATTTAACGACAGGACGAATTTAAGATTTAATTCCTTTTTTATTTACGAACTTATAAACAATCTTTAAACTCTGTTCGTCTCTGACTGAAAAATAAGCATTTTATAAAGAGGTAGTATTATTATTATGAGAAGAAATATTGATACATCTTTCTAAAAGAGCTTATTTTTCATTTTTTATTTAATCCAACCAAAAAAAAACCTTTTAGTAAAAACACTACCATTTTGGTTTATAATGTAAATGTCTTCAGAATGAAAATTATTTTCTTAATTTAATTATTAGAAATGATGTACTTGTATTTTAATTATCAAGCATTTTGCTTTGAAACTTGTAGTCTGCATATTTCCTTTTGATCACAAAAGTAAAATTTTCCAAACATTCATGTCTTCTCCCCTTTCATTATGAAAATATGCTTTGAATGTAGGAATCGGTACATACGGATACCTATTCAAATGAGATTTACAAAAAGATAATCGATGATTTTGATTTCGATAACAGGTAAATATGACTTCTGCTTTTTTTTTCTAATTTCAGAAAATCGTTGATAATTAACAATATAAATTTCAGTTTCAAATTGATAACCAGAACATTGAAATCTATTTCTCAGACACAGAACAAAAAATCTAAAAAGATAAAAGAGTTTTATATTGAAAGGAGGCATAATTAACTTTAGTTTAGCTTCAAAAAACACTTTTTGGATGAACTCTTGAAATTATTATGTGCTTTTGAAAGCGAGGGTTTTAATATTAGCAATTAGATTTAACATTGCTATTGTTTTAATAACGTAAAACTATGTGGATAACACATATAGGAATGGAAGAATTTGACATCTAATATATTGCTAAATATCTGCGACTTCGAAATAAAACAATACTTGCCCCCTATCTGATATTAACTACATCAAAATTGTCAGTAACTGATTACATTAGTAACAGTTATATTTATCATAACGAATCAAAATAAGTAAACAGCACAATATCCATGCTGATGACTTCAGATATACTACGCGAATTCTCCTATTACTCAAAAGTTTGTGGCGTATGATTAAAGTTTATGTTAATATCCATAAATTAATATGTGCATTGCGGTAGACAGTTGTCTAAAAGGTAGAAAATATCTATTCGACCTGCTGCTGTACGTAGCCTGAGGGTCTAGAATAGCTAATTTCTTGAATCAAAGGTATCCTCATCAAAGCATTCATCATGTGCAGTATGCGTTGCTGAGATATTACCAGAAATAAATCAAGCTAATATAAAAAGTGAATGTTTTACAGATTCGTTTCATCACATGTCTTGTTATGAACTCAAAAGGGGATGAGATAGTTTTTAAGGTATTTCTCTCGTCTTATCAGTCTTTCGTGGTGTAGCGGTCAGCACGCTCGACGCTTATTTAGGGGTCCGTGGTTCGGGTCCCTGCGAGGGCACTTCTTATTTTTCATGTCTCGTGCTTCTCCTAAAATAACCTAATGATTCTAAAGTGGTGCCCGAACTAAAAGGGGGTGGATGATGGTTATCCACCACCAGGATTGGGCGATTTGGTCCGCTAATCCACAGTCGACCTTTAAAAGGGGGAACATAAGATAAATATTTCTCCCGCCTTCTTAGCATGCCTTCGTTGTGTGTTGGTGAGCACGCTCAGCGCGTATTCAAGAGGTCCGCGATTAAAGTCCCGGCGAGGGCATTGCTCACTTTTCACATGACATGCTTAAAAAATATCTAATGTCTCTACATCTATTACTAATTCCTTTCCCCTGATAGTTGCATTAAAAATACGCAGTTATAGGTACCTAATAGTTTCAGCATAAAGGTAGCACGCAAAATCAAATTTTCTCGAAAGGTATCGGATATACAAACTGGTATTCTAGCACATGAGTACAAAGCGGGTATGAGTAACACCATCTATATTGTGTTTAAATAAAAAGACTGGCCAAAGGGTATCTGATTTGGAAATCGCATTTGAAAGTTTATTGTTTCTGGAAAGTTCGTGTTATGTTTCCTGTAAGAAGCGGAAAATCTTACCAGCGTGTGTCGGAATTTGACCACTAGCCTGAATGTTACCATCTTGTACTCATCATCGTTATACAGGTTCAGCATCTGGCGCACTGGTATGTTGCAACATTGGTAACATATCCCAGTCACCTTTTGTTCCCATAGAGGTGGTAATGTGAACTAGCTAAGGCCCATTACTGTTCCTTGACTTCGAGGCCTGCGTGACGCCTTTTTTCAGGGCCCGAGACGTGCACGACGAAGGCCAAGTCAGCATGTTGCCCCTGCTGACCTGACCTTCGTCATTACAGAGGGGTTTCATTATTGCTCTGTCCAACACGTTCTCCATATCTCTCACTCACTAAAAGCATTTAAGCATAGCTTGCAGAGAGACTGGTATACCACCATTTGATGAATTCCAGCATAACGTTGAAACTGCATGAAATGTAGTGTTCAGATCTGTCATCCAAGATTAATTAGACTCCATGCCCAGGCGGATTACAGCCGTTGTTACTGCCAGAGGTGGCACCTGTGTGTACCCAATTATGCTCGCTTTGTACTTCAAACCGCTTGAAAACTTAATCATGTCTTCTCATTAGAATTTGTATGTATAAAGAATAAGATTCTGCTGTTTGGTTTTTTCCTTCTGTAGCAATTTTATGGTCAGTTGTGTATTTCATACTCTAAATAGACTGTGACACAGATCCTTCTAGGACCATTCATTTGCTGATCAAACTTCTGACTTGCAGAACATTACTTTGTCTTTGATTGTGCACACTGCCACTAACGATACAATGATTTTAAAATTCGCATTATATTTTTCATTATATGTAAACATATGTTGTAGCTATTTTAGCCTTTACTTTATAAAAATTCCTCATATGTGTAAGCTTAATGTACAGGAAAGAACAGTAAAAATTTTGGGGATTCGTAAGCTTTCTTTGGATGATATTAAAGTATTACGCTTACCATTTTCTTGCAGTAATCAATGCTCAGCTGGGCATTTTCGAGTGGAGCGATTTTCTTTCTCTGTTTTGTGGATTTTAAAAAGGAACATAATTATTTTAAACAACACAGTTTCAGCCTATAAAAAGAAGCGGTTATTATTAAATCAATTAAAAATATTTCAGCTCTATTTGCACACAACATATTTATGGGAAATAACAGGGTAATGTATCTTCGTCATTTGAAATGACAGCATTCCTGTGACAATTAAATGGAAACCGGAATCTGAGTATAAAAAGCTATATTCGAATTTCCTAAGTAGAAACATATCCTGTAACTTAGATGAATTTGCATATATATGATAAGCTTGAAAGATTTCTGTAAATGACATCATTCGACACAATCCTGGTTGATAGCGGAACTTGAAATGCATACCTGAGTTTAGCATTTAGTGACAAAAAACAAAATTTGTTCTATAACGCAATTTTTGTTCACCTGCGTTTGTGTCTACAGAAATTTTCATAATGGGTTCTTGTGACGTTAACATCTTTTCTGTGTGCAGTATAAAGTTCAACGTTTCATTTTAAAATAATGTTGTGTATTTGGTAAACGGGTCGATTACATGGACGTTTTCGTGGTGTTTTCCATGTGTAATGTATGTAAGAGCCAGTTTCTCTTAAGTGCCGTCTACGAAGCCATTCCAGTTGGCCTGATACAGAACTTTGCTCCATTAATTTAACATAATTAAACCTAATATAGCCCTTATAAAGCCATGCCTCTTTTCAATAATTTCCCTGGAACCAAACAAAATGATTTAAATCAACATAGAGTCTTAAAAATTCAATAAAAATCAGATTAGCATTGCAAAATATCTTGACTTCTTAAAATAAACTAAGGAAAGAAAATGTAAGTTATCTATGTTCGTCGCTATGGGAAACAGCTCTATAATTTAGAAAATAAGCAAAATGTTTCTAATTACTTGTATAGTATCGAATATAGTATGTTCCAGTTTGAATTAATAACGATCAAGATAAAGCGCATGTGAATAAATATTTTCAAAGAGTAAAAGAAAACCTCAAAGTAGTTATGATTTGAAATTAGTGATTGATTTCAAGAAACCTATTGTAAAACCGGCTTCTTAAGCTGTCGGGCATATGGAGAAACTGAAAAAAAATGTAAACTTTTCATGCTATAAATTAAGGAATTTTCATCAATCAAATAATCCCAATATCGGTTTCGTTTTAAAATTGAGTAAAGGAAGATTACTGAATATACAATTGATATATTGCATTTTTCTGCTATATGTGTTTAGGAGCTAAAATGATAGTTGATGTATGGAATTCAGGCATCCTAGGAAAGCTCAGTCTCAAACATATTAAAGTTTTAGCATGAAGTAAGGAAAAGACTAAATAAAAGAAAGACATTAAGGGTTATTTGAAATTAAAATAAAAAATTACTTTATACTTTCAAATCAGCATAAGTACTAACTGTTTCTTACATAATACATGCATTAAAATTTCAAATATCTTCGTCTAACTACTCCACAGACTTTCGTATATTATACTTACGCATGAATTTGCACACGTCTTTACTTTTTGAAAAGCAAAGTAAGTATAAAATTTGTTTTAAAATTACTAAACCTACGGCATCTTCGGTAATCTTTAAAAAACCTCTTTAAGTAACCCTAAATTAGTAGTGTCTGTATGAAACCGTTCCTCAAGCAAATCATCACTTGTAACATATACATAATGTAAAAAGCTGAAGATTTAATGAGAGATTGAATTGGGAAAGAAATTGTACATGTTTTCCGCTATTCCGCTATTACTATTAATACATGAATTTAGTTTAATTAATTAATTAATTACCTGTAAAATTAGAGAGTGAATATATGTTTCGAAATCTAAGTACAAATTTGGTTAGCTTCTTTTTTTCCTCGCACCAGGTATAAAATTTATGTTTAGCACAGTTATAGTATAGAAAAATAACTTAATGAAATTTACATAAATCAAAAAAGCCCTATCTTTTTGTGCATGTATAAATTCTTAAAAATTAGAAATAAATTCAAGTGCATTGGAAAAAGTGCAATTAACTGAGAGCAGACATAGATTTGAAAACTGAAATTACCTTTTCATTTTCTCTAATATAAGTTCTCAAGAATTTCAGCTTTTTAATTGATCTATGTTCTAGAATTTAAAATATAATAGTGAAGTCATTTATTTTAAGATAATGAAATAGTTTTACATTTTGCTATCATTGGACAAGTTTTTCATGTGTTTGTTTTTGCTTTGACGAATTTTAATAACTGTCTGTGTCTAAAAACAAAGTTAAAGTAAGTTATGCTGAAGCTTTATTAATGTATATTAACCTGAAATTCTTTGCCATTTCACTGAAAAACATATTTATTAACACTAGAACTCCGGAAGTTGTTAAATTGTTGTTTGTAAAATAAAATTATTGGTCAATTTTTAATTTTCGTTTTAATATTTTGATGTTTTTGACTTTTTGTAAATATATGCGAAAATGACAAAATAATTTATTTGACTACTTTTAATGATTACTTTTAGATATAGCTGAATATACATAGAAATGCTGTTAGTAGTCATTTTGACTGTTTTTCGGTTTTTTTCTCGTCGATTTAATGTGGAAACATTTGGATGTCTCTTTTTTCCTTTTCTCTAATGCCAGACATTATTGAATAGCTGTTTGAAATATAATTGAGACTCTCCCTTCCCAAATAGTAATGTCTCTAGTTGGTTTCATGTTTCTTGCCTTGTTCTTTCTGTGTCACGCTTTCATTTCACTTGCATTTATTTCTGGCTTCTGACCGCTTTCTGTAAACTGTCAATTTTTATCTTTTAATCATGTCGCGTAAAACCGTTAGAACAAATATCTATCAGAAGAACACTTGCAAAATGTTTTACAGAATTTATCTGATGAAAATCTTGGCTCAGAAATAAGTCCTTGAAGAATGTGATACAGGCTCTGTTTCATCTAATAAAAAGTGCACTTTCCTACCACATGAAGTGAACATGATTCAACAAATGATGGTGTTTCCGTTCCTTCAAAAGAAAAATGCCATAATATTTCACCATCTGATCTCGAGAAAGAACAAAACATTCTTCCATTTCCATATTGTATCGATTCCAAAAATTCTAGCAAAAGGAAGCTGCGGAGATTTAAGATTTAGAGTTGAAAGCTAGTTTAAAGAAAACCAAGTAAGTAGCTGTGGTACATAAAGACGAGCAAGGCATGGAAAAGTCATAGTCCAGTAAGGCAACGAAGGAAAATCAGATGTTTTGAAAATAAGTCAAAAGATGAAGATATAGCAAATGATGATACTATGTGGGAAAAGAAAATTATTTCAGAGAATTTATTTTTAAGACTTCCTTTTCAAAATGTTTTGCGAAAAACAGGTAGGTCAATTCCTTTTGCTAAATGAAGGGTAACTGGTTGGAACACAAATAGAACATTGGATAATTTTTATCAACGAAAAAATATTTCATTACATACAGTTATGCATTGAAGTCCAGGCTTATCAAAATTCTGGACATCTAAACTGGAATTTGTCACTTGATGAGTCAGACGCTTTTATTGCTCTATTATATACTTGTAGCACTTTGGCTGCAGAAGGACTTTCTGTTTTGAGTTAATGGTCCAATTCTTGGAGTCTAAATTATGCAGTGACAAATTCTTGGCAAATTCAGCTAGATCGCAAAGATTACAAACTGATCTATTACTGTTGCTTAAGCTGTATGAAACACGTTTACAGGGAATTGTTTATTGTATTAAATAGCAGATGAAAATATTGATGGCAATTGACCCTCCAAAGGCAAGAGGATGCTTTTTGCAATATATTCTCAATAGGTTCAGCATAAAACCTTGGCATGTAGCTGATGTAAAAAGAATACTTTTAAATGAAGTCTTTTATTTGTGAAAAATGAAAACAGACCACTTGAAGAAATTGTTTGGCAGCATGCCGCTTTTTGGTTGAGTGAGCCCTTTTGTAACATCAGTAATAATGTTAGTACATACAATTTCTTTAGCTCTTTGAAATGACTACAAAATTTAAATAATAAAGGAAGCATTGTTGAAACGTTTTGAAGAACCATGTATCTAAATAAACTTGATAAATTAGATTAAAACATATTCATTAAAAGAGCTTCAAAATGGAACATTATTTTCATTAACTGAGTCGTAGCCAAAACTAAGTACATGACGATTAAAAATACTGGTTTGTTAATATATAAATTTTACTTCAGAAACTAGCTCTTAAAATCTATTTATTTTTATTTCCAATAATTATTTTTTTACCTTTCCTGTAAGTTAAAATTCTTTTCGTTTCTTTAAACGGGTACACAATTACAGGCTTCCAAACAAAAGATCAGTTTGTGTAAATACAGCAAATATTAAAACTTTCCTTACAGCAAGATATCATGTGATAAGCATTTGAAAGGTCCCAATGAATATTGCTGTTTCAGTTGATTTCTCTTCCTTGATTAATCCCGTGAAAAGATTTCCCCGCTAGCAAAATTTATTATTTCTGTAGCTAGACCAGGAATCTGAGTCATCTTAGGTATGTTTCTCTTTGATTAAATGTTTTCTGCTATAAGAATTGTTTAGATAAGTGCTTATAATTGCTGCTCATCCCTGAAGGCTAACCGTCAATGTACACATCTACACATCTAATGTAGGATAGTAATATTTTGAGATTTTAAGTTTGTTTGGTAATATTCTGAAATTCTGTGAAGTGCGAAATAATTATGTTAAATTTGTAAACCTTTCTGGAATTTAAAAGACGTTATGATAGATGTTTTTCTACCAACATCTGTGTTAATTTTAAATTTGATCTAAAGCATTAATTTACTTGAAGACCCTGTTAAAGGTTTGAAATATAATCACCAAGAAAGCGCAATATGCTTTTCAGGAAGTTTTCAAGAATGAGCAAACATAGTTTTTCAAACCTATTTCATAGCATATGCTTCGTATTACCTATCGCACATATTTCGTAATTAAGGCAAATGTATTTATTCGTCAAGAGAACAAAAATTATGCTATTTCATTATTTGATTTATTTCTTATTTTATGAAATCTGCAGAGACATTAGGTTATTCCGAAAGCAGGAGATATGAAAAATGAGCAATGCTCTCGCCAGAGCAGGCTCGGGACTCGAATAAGCCCCGAGCGTGTTGACTACTACACCACGAAGGCATGCTTAGAAGGTGGGAGAAATACCTTATATACTCCCCCTTTTTAAGGGCGACTGCGAATTAGAAGACCCCATCTCCAAATTTTGGTGGCGGAGAATCATCATCCACTACTTTTTTTAGTTCGGGCGACACTGTAGAGACATCAGGATTTTTTGATGTCAGGAAACTGAAGAAATTTCCATTGCTCTGTCCGGGACTCGAACAACGGAGCTCTCGAATACGCGCTGAGCGTGCTGATCACTACACCCCGAAGGCATGCTAAGAAGGTTATTATACCTTATAATGTAATGCTATTATACGATATGCAATAGCAGTCTTCTTCCTGCATTTTATCAGTTTTATCGACAGCATTAAAATATAAACAATAAGTTAAATGGACATCATTTAACTTCGAATTTAACGGTTTGTAAGTTTGGTATTTGTTTATGTAATATCTATGTTTTTCATTTCATTCATATTATTCATGAAGTAGTATTATCAAAAACAATTGATCAGCAATCTAACAGGCTCGGTGCATGTAAGGATGAAAAAGCATTTCTTACGCAGAAACAAAAATCAAATAATTTATTTTTTAAACATATGTTACGAAGTTCTTTATTTTTTATAATGTTCCTCTTTTTATCAATTGCTAATACTACGGAAAAGCCTCCAAAAACAGATACCTAAACATTAAAGAAAAAGTGTAAATTAATTGCCTGTTAGATTAGTAAATAATGGCAATTACGCTTTTCATTTTCAAGCGTATGCTCATTTAAAGCGCTAAATGAGCAGTTACACGAAATAGCAGTACACCTCTCTTTAAAACAGGACGTTTTTACAGTGTACAAATATAAAACTTCTAATACAAATTGCAAAAATGTAACAACTATGTGGAATGAGGAGCTTGCGATAGCAAGAAAATGCGCTGAATTTCTGTTTTCTAAGAGGACCACGTCCTTTCAGCTGCCAGTCATCCATCATCTGCAAAAGATCAAAAACATATAAAGCAGCAAATTGGCTATTTCTAGAGTGATAGCTATATACTGCGGTAATATATTGCATTGCTTTTTTCAGAGGGGAGGCAAAGGCACCATAAAAATAGAATATCTATATACGTAAGATAACCCTAAAAGCCATTGTAAAAATGAACAACTGCGTATTTTTAACATTATTTCCCAATGATCAGATGAATAATTTTTTAAGTTATAAACTTATCAATTTATTGCAGTTATTTATTATAATTAGGATAATAATTTTCTCAGCTACTGTCGTATTGTGAATAAGAAATTTGATTTATGTGTACCATTTCATTTTCCAACTGTAATTCCCTCTGTATATTTATCTTTTCAGTCCATTATGAGAAATTAAGTTCTTTTAAATTTTCTGTACTTTTAATTAATTTTGCTGTCATATAATTTATTGGAAGGATCATGTTAATATTTAAATCTTATATTTTTATGAGCAAAATATGGAAATCTTTATTAATTCCCACTGTCATATTAAGATATATGACAGTGGAAGTTTTTTTTTTATTTATGCAATATTAATTACTGATAAAATTTCTTTTAACTTTAAATAAAGTACTATGGCCAATTTTGGCTATTTGTGCAGAGATATGACAAATCAATAAATTCAAAAGTCAAAAAGCAATGTTAATCACATTTTTATGTAAAAATATATAAAATAATAATAATATATTAACATTTACATTGTATTATTGTTGAAATCATCATTGTTATGCTTTTAGGTAACAGTTCTGCATTCCGTTATTTTTATTTTTCTTGCCTTTTACACAATTGTAATGAAAGTTAATAATAATAAAAATTTTTGTACAAACTGCTACATACTTTTTATCTTCTTAGATTATAATTTGATAAGATTTTTAATTTAGTTTTGTTTGTTCGTCTTCTTTATTATTTACTCCTAACGTTTATGATATATTTTTTCATGGGGAGGAAGAAAAGACTTCAGAATCTCATTTATGGAAACAAATATAATAACTATGATGGAAAAAAATTATAATTTCTAAATAAGCCGTTTGCGTGGTACATATAGAAATATCCTGTATGTATTTCCCTTGTGAAAACGCAGTGATTGATTGTGATCAAGTGATTGATTTCACTTGTGATCTTCACTTGTGATCTTCTAGCATATAGTAGACACAGGAATACCTTAATTTCTTCCGGTACCTTCATAAATTAGGGTGCCTTACATTTCTTGAAGAGGTAAATAAAAATTTCGAAATTTACTGTTATTTCTGATGTTTGACATTTACTGTTACTCCAATAACAATTGTGCTAACCATCTTTCCTTAATACATTTCTACATTCGTAGTTTTTATTTATTGAACGGATGTAGATGATTCTCGCTGATGAAAAAAATGCTCATTTTAATTTTACTAGTTAATATTAATAATTTAATGTTACTGTTTACTTTCAAAACTATTTGCAAAATTTTTAACTGCTTACTTTCTCATGATGGTATTTATTCAAGCAGCAAGTTTTGATCTAAAATTCTGTTGATCCTATGTAATTATCAAATCTATTATTAGATCACCACATAAAGGCGAAAATAATAATTTGATTCAATATCTTGTAAGGTTTATCCTAAGTTTATAATAGTTACTTTAAGTTTGTCACACTTTCCTGTCTCCCCTAATTTCAGCTTACAATTTCCTACCAGAATGTACTTTCAGAAACGAGTTTAATGAAAATGAGTAAGAGTAGTATTTAAGTCGATGTTTCACTGACTTCCTCAGAGGGCCAGAGTTTCTAACTAGCCTATGTTTGCCTTTGGGCTACGTCTCTCTCTACGCTCGGTCTTACTTCATGCCCTTGATAGCTTCGCCTACGCAATTGAAATTTAGGGGCCAACTATTTCCTGATAGCTTAGGCTATATCTTTTTAGTTAAGCATTAGTTAATCTTTAATTCTTATTACTTCAATTCAAGCCCAAGCGGAAGCTTTGCCGTAGGCTCTGAGAAAGGAACTAACTGTGTTAATCCTTATTTTAAAAAATAAAGGGCAAATTACCCTTACTGCGTCTTATGTCTCTGTTAACACACTCAAGCGATTATTCGCTTATCGGTGTAAGAGGTTCCCCACATTTAACTGTTAATAAAAGGGTAGGACCCCATAATCTATTTGAAATTTTCCCATGGACTTAATTTCTTTGGTGCTTTGGAACAATCACTGAGTTCTTAAAGCAGCCAGTCAAAGATCACTGGCTTTATCTTTTATTGAAAGACTTGTCAGCAGAATTCCAGAGGCATTTTCAGATCGCTTGTTGTTAATAGCGGTATGACTGTTCTCTAGCGAGCTGTAATAATCGTCGATGTTTTCGTGAAATGTATCATTTAAATATTAAATACAAACATTAATACGTTTAATTTCCAATCTTATTTATCAACATGTTATTTTGCGATGTCGTTAGCATTCTCCAATAATAAAAATGTATGCCCTATTGATATCACATTCATCTGTTTACAGTCATAATTAAAGAGAGTAAAAAGATTTCTTCTAAAGAGTAATGTGCATTACATGACGTTAAGTCTGGCAATTTACATTTAGGAAATTATGATTTATATTAAAAGAGGAAAAGATTTCAGATGTTTTAATTTAAATTAAAAATTATTCACTAACCAAAAATAGCAAATAATTCATTTAAATTCAGTTTAAAACTCTTTGAACATTAAAAAAAATATATGTAGAACGTATTTCATTTTCTTAAATTAATATGAAAGTCTTTATTTATTTGTGGAAACATAAACTTAAAAAATCAATTTTTTTTTATTTCTCCATCAAAGAGTTTGAACTTTTATTTCATCAAATAAATATTTACACTGTTAGTGACAGTATATAAAATTCTCTTTATATCATGTACAACATATTTTCTAAGTAATGAATAGACTTATATATACTTAATTTTATATTTAATCTCCTATAGATGTACAGCGATGATAAAGAATGAACAAAATGATTATTTAATCAGATTTCTTCTTAATATTTTGCTAATTCTAAAAAGAAATGTTTAAAATAATATTCAATTGTATAATACTGAAGCCCTTTTTAGTTAATTTCCTGCTTCGTTTGATATAAACAAATGACTGTGAGGAATTTTCAGATGAGAAGCAAATATCAACTGTAATTGCTGACATACATTTTGCGGAACTCATTCAATATCAATTATAAAAATATCATCTGTTTTAAATATATCGCTGTTTTTTAATGTTATTTACTTGTGATTACTAGCACACAAGTTTCTAAGTAACTTAGTACTTAGACTTAACAAGTATTGAACAAGTACTTAGTTTTCTAAGTAATTTTAATCAGCTGAAATATTATTGATTACTGAAGGATAAGAAAATGACTGGGAAATGTTCCCTCTAAAAAGCAAACAATATATTTATTTAAAAATGTTGATTATTTCGCTCGAAACAAGAAGCGTATAATTTTGCATTTGCATTTGAAAAATACTTGCGGATTGAACAAAAGCAAAATATTGAACTAATCCTTTATTGCACAGCCATTTTTGCCGTATTGTAAAGCGGTTTGCATTTGATGTAAATAAATCTGCCTAACAGATATTTCGCACTATATCAGTGAAACCTCTCCTTAAAAAAAGTAAAAATGATTTAAAAAATACTTGGAATAAGCAGTTAATAACAAATATGAATTAAGTCTTAAGAACAATAGCAAAAATAATTTCAAAAATATTGTGGGCACAAAAAAGTGCATTCGCAATATCTACATTTCAAAATAAATACATGGGATTATTGTTTCATGCCCAAATTCAAATTGATATGACATGTGTAAGAACAAATTGTTCATTTATTAGTTGAGTTAAAAGTACTATAACATTAGCAGCCTGCAAATTTCAAAATTTCTTTGACAGTTTTAAAGAATAATATTGCATTAATAAATTAGTTAATTTTATAACGATCACTTTAGATTAATTTCTTTGTCTTAAAACAGAAAAAATGAAATGCGAGAAATAAAATGTACAATTGGTTTTTGCTCGTAAGCATATCTTAATAATTTCTGATAGTTTTCTGGACCTCTACAAATACAATATTTTATCCATTTTCTTTTATTTATATATAAAAAGAAAACTGTGTGAAAAGTATTTCATCTGAGAAGCACACTTTTTCTATAAAATATAAAGACCTTTCTTCTTTAACAATTTTGAGCAATTGGCTTTTGTAGCGGCGTTGACAAAAGTAGATATGGCGAACAGCAAGTCTCCAGTTCCTCCAGTCTATTTTCATTATTTCATTCTATTTCTATATTCATTTGCTGGCGATAGTTCTTGAAATACTAATTGCTATTTGATCTATATCGTTAAGTTTCAGTCAGTTGACATTAGAACCTTTAGCTGAATTCAAACTTAGCATTCTGTATCTTCCCATTTAAATTAAAATAGCAAATATATGAAATATTCATTTTGCTTTAATAATCTATTATCGAAACTTTCCATACTATTGCTTGCAAAATTGGCAAATGTCTTATTAATTATTTTCTGGGAAATTAAAAATGCTTAATACGATTTGGACATAATTCTCTATATAAAGCAAAAGTGCAAGTAAATGAAATAATAATCTTCTTTAACAGATTAAAACTGAACTTTTCATTAATTTAGTTGCAAAAAAAGGTATTATTACATGGTATATTAACAGATCCAGCTACAGATATCTAGTAAAGCTACAATCTCCAAAACAAGCAACATTTTTGGCAGATATTTTCTAAAGCTGGTAAAAGTATAGTGAATTTTCACCTAAAATAAGCAGTGAAATTAAATTTTACTAGCTAAAAATTGTTTTGGGAAATCTTCAAAAAGAAAAATATTCATATTTATAGGGACTTCCTACCACAAATATTGAATATATGCCGCATTTAATAACACATTCTCCCCCTTGGAAATTCCTCCTCTCCTAATCATTTATTAAAAATTTCATGTAATTCAAGTATTCATGTAATTTCATGGAATTTTCTCTATCCGCAAGGTATTCATGAAGAGAGCTCCTCTAAATTGTAAAATGCATTTGACCACTTAGCGACCACTTTCAACCTTCAAAAAGACGGGGATATTTAATACTCTTGATGGTTCTGAAAATCACTGTACGTGAAAAGACAGACGGAGCGGCTAAGAAGACAATGCTGATGGGAGTGATTAAGTTTGCAGCAGAAGACGCCAAAAGTAATTCGAGTAATATTAAAAGCTCAGAGCTTAGGGAGTAAGAGTGGACAGCAATAAGAGTGAATGATATTCAGGATTCAGGAAATTACTAGAAAGGAAGTATCTTATTATATATTGTAAATTTAATACATTATTTACTCTATGTGTATTTTTATTAGATTTCTTTTGAAGGAATTATATTGCGATAAATACATGTTGTTTATATGTCAATAATTTTCATTTGTTATGAAAGAAAACGATTCCTAAATCTGCTTTGTAGGCAACTTTGGTGAACGTGTATTACAAATATATTCTTGTAAGAGGAAGTTTCACTTACACATCGGATCTTGTGGAATGCAGTTTCCTCAAACAAGAGTAAATGTGTTTACAATCGTGTCACCTGAATCACAAATTTGTATGAAATCCACTTTTGAACAATGGAACTGAATTTTCATTGCTTCCTTCATTACAAATCCAAGCTCTAGAAATCCTCACCGTGCTACGAACATTGCTCTAATATTGCATTCTCTTGGTAGCTATAAAAAGATCTTAAATAAGCCAAACCTTACGCTGACACGGCTTTGCACAAACGTTAGCTGGAATTCACAAAAGGGACAACGAAATGACTGAAAATAAACACATTTATATAGCAAAGCAAAGAGTAAGAAAAATGAATGAGCCGCATCAGACCCACACATTTTTCTCTATTCAAACATTCCAATAAAATGCCGTGCAAGCAATCCCTTTTGTTTTGTAAGCCGAGGAATACTTTCTGCAATTCCAAGGCATTCACATTACATAATAAAGTTAACCTCACTGTTCGGAGAATAAAATGTCTCAGAGATGTCGCAGAGCTCCTTTTCCTCTTTGTTTGTAGAGCTACAAAAGCGGGGAACGTAACTTCCTGATCTGGGAGGCCTTTTTTTCCCTGTTGAGCATGAATAAGTAAGGCCCTTGTGGCTGTCTTATCTGGAAATATGAGGAAAGGTGGCATAAGTTTCTCTTAATGCTTTAGAAAAGCCACAGCTTGCTACAGTCAGTGCTGAGTTCGTTCTCGAAGTTAACAGATCAACCGTTTCTTACAATTTCTTTAAATTGATCTTTTAAACTCGATTTCTGAGAGCTTTTACAAAGATAAATAAAACATTCGATTGCATGTAAATTTAGCTGTCGTAAACGAAAGAACAACAGCATAGAATTTGTTTATCCTTTTCTCCTGTACCCCGGGTATTCCTTATTCAGCAGCATGTTAAGGTGATTTAGAAAAAAAACGCTGTTGCATAACTCGTTTTAAAACTGAGAACTATTCCAAATTAACTTCATTTTACTTTGTTCTAGAGAATGTTGTTAAATCTGGCTTGCTTTAAGAAGTGGGTTTTCAAAAAAAAGGTTTCAAATACAAATATAAATGTGCACATGTCTCATTTTTTTCTTACTTCTTTTCTTGCTTCTTTCTTCAGTTCTTTTTTTAAGGAAATGATTTTAAAATAAAATATATAGGTCTGCTTTTTCTTTTCTTTCAAACGTGTTCGGGCTACAAATATCACTAGCCGTCAAATTTTTTATGCTTCAGGTCATAAATAATTTCTAATTCTCAACTTATAAGAACTTATAACACTTATAAGAATTTTTAACTTCGGGCAATCAAAAACAGTTCTAGAAAAAATAATAATAAGGGAAAGCTTTTATATTTTATATTACGCTCAACGGTGCAAAAAAGGGACTTTTTTTAGTGTTTTGTGTGTTACATTTATTTATTAAATACCATGGTTTTCGCACTTAAATCATAAAATTCCGTTCAACAATAATATGGCGAAATAATTTTAAAACGAGCATATCTTTAGAATTTTCAATACACAGTCTCGCGGGCTGGAGATAAAAAATTTTCTTTTCGTGCAGAGCTATCATCCCTCGCTTTGAAATCGCTAAGTTTGTTCACAAATTCATTAATATCTGACCAAATATGAAATAGATAATGAAACAAATTCCTAATTAGGGCTTCCAGATGCCCATATTCGGTGGAAACGTACGTTATTCAAAATTTGATGGCTTGGCTGTAGCTATCGTTGTTTTACCACAATGAGAGCAACATATATACATTTATGCAGATTCTTCATTGTTTAATTTCTTTAAATATAATACAGGGCTCTAATATTTGGTGGCAATAATTTGAAAAGTTAGTCGACATTTAAAGTTTTCAACGCAAAATGCCCTTTTTAAAGACTACATTTATTATAATTTAAAGATAGCACAGTTTATTTAATTAGCAGGAAATACGTGACTTAATGTAATCTTCATTCCTATTCAGTTCGGAGCATGAAAGTTTCAAATTTTTCAAAATATTTTTAGTGTGAAAACATTTTTTTCAGAATTATTATTATCTATTTGAAAGTAGTAAGACGTAATTAGTAGAGAATCACTCCTTTCTGTACTTTTTGAAACAGTCAAAGCTGAAAACTTCTCCATTGTTGAATTTTTGGAAGTAATCTTTGAAAGAGCGTTTGTGGTGTGGTAACCAGAATGAATCCACCTTTTACGAGGATCACGTGCGCAGCTGCATTAGGTTTACGTATTCTTTTCCGTTTTAAAAATAGTTTAATTTAAATTTTTGTAGAACAAAAAATGGCATTAAATGTAAATGTTGGTTTATTAAAATGTCTCATCTCAGTTTTATGGAACGAGTAACAAATTTGGCATCCCTATACCGGGACGAATGTCACAGTGTGACATCAAAATCGACACTTGCATCATGTTCCAGCTAGCTTCAATACAGTAGATACACTTTCTAGAGCTTTATATGCGGATCTATTAATCGAAAGAAAATAGGGACCTATTTTGTTACTGGAATATGAGGCAAATTGGCCTAAATTTAATAACAAACCATACGAAGATTTGGTTAATTCAGAAATACGTAAGACAATTGTTATTAAGTTGACAAAGAATAATAATTCTATTGACTGGTACTGTAAGTATTTCTCATCCTTTAAGAAAATTTTAAGAATCTTAGCATGGATATTCATATTTTATAATAATGTACGTAAGGATAATAATAGCAACCATGGTAAGAATTTCACTGTATCTAAAGTAGAAAAGGGAGAAGTAACTTTAATGTTGTTTATACAAAGAGTCGTTTAATGGTGAAACAGATGATAAACTAAAACAAATCAGGCCATTTGTCGATAGCTCAGGTCTAATAAGAGCCAAGTCTAAATATTGCTTACTATTACGACTCCATCAGTTCCTCATCATATTACCTAATGAGCATCTAGTGGTCAAATTAATGACATTAAGTGGGCGCAAAGAGTTGTTACGTGGAGGTACTACATTGTTAAAGTCGCATTTAAGAGAAAGGTATTGGATTTTAAAATCGCGTAAAACTATAAACAAACTGTATAAGAAAATGTGTAACATGTCAGATATTTAAGGCCAAAAGAGGTGAAACAATCTAAGGTATTTTCCAAATGATAGAAATAGTGATTAAGCCGTTTTTGAAATCGTGAGATGCGATTTTGCAGGATGCTTCCATTTAAAGGACGGATGGAAATCATATATTGTGTTTTTCACTTGTGTGGTGCGTCGCGAAATCCATATGGAATTGATTACGTCTTTAACAGCAGAATCATTTTTCCAGTCTCTGAAGCGTTTTATTGCAGGTCGTGGACGCCCCTCCACCACTTATTCTAATAACGGGAGAAATCTTTTGGGTTCATAGAAAGTTCTGCAAGCTGTCGATTGAGAATGTCTCTGCTCTAAAGGTGCTGAAAAGAAAATATAATGGAAGTTTGACTCTCCATTCGCAGCTTGATGGGGCGGATGATGGTAGTCTTTAATTGAAATTGTAAAACATATATTAAGAAAAATTATAGGTCGTGCTTCACTTGATTAAGAGGAATTACTTACAGTTTTGTTCGATTGTGGAAGTGTTGTCAATTTAAGACCACTTACTTATGTGTCCGACAGTATTGAAGATCCCTTACCTTTGACTCCTGAAACATTTTTGCACGAAACTCCACAGTCGGGTGTGCCTGCTGTTGGCAGTGTGGATAAAGAAAAACTAAGTAAAAGAGTGAAATATCTTCACAGGGTGAGAGAATTGTTAAGAGTAAGATTTCGCTCTGAGTATCTCGGATGGTGAACGTGGCACTGAACCGATTAGCCGCAGTGGTAAAGGAATGGGGCCTACGCCCCCCGTCACTCATTCACTTTGAATATCTAGAGTAATTAAAGTAGCAATCATCAAAAATTACAAAATTAAATTTCTCTCCGTAGGAGAAATTGTCCTGCTGGAGGTCCTAAGGTATTTCAGTTACTCCGATTTAATTTCTTGTAATGTGTTATTTGTATTACTATGCCTCAATATTCATTTTGTTTTCGAGTAATGAGATAGAAGTATTAAATATTTCTTTTTATTCTATAACTCTGATTGGTGTTGATATAAGCTTTATATTTCGAATGTAGGAGAAATGTGGCAACCAGAATAAATTCATCTCTTACGAAGATCATGTGCCGAGGTGCATTACGTCTAAGTTTCTTTTCTGTTTTAAAATAATTGCATTTAAAAATGTGTAGAACAAAAAATGGCCTGAAAAATAAATGTTGGTTTTCTCAAACGTGTCATCTCAGTTGCATGGACCTGGTAATATTTTGTTAAGCAGCATATGGTAAAAATCTTTTTCAAAGTAGAGGAATTATCTTAGACATAGGATGTCCTGTTACAAAAAAAGAATCCTTCTTAAGAATAAAATTTTGAATTTTTTTATGTGGACTTTAGATATTCCAAGCTTCTAAGTTTAATTGCTTTTTGTTAGTGAAAATGAATTCCAAAGATATTCCAACATTTATGTGCATATGTACCTATGAAAAACAGAAACAAACTGCTTCTCTTTAGTTTTCGTAGCTTGATAGAAATCAGAATCTGAAATCTATTCTGAATTTTAAATGAAATACATGGTATATGATGTAAGAACACTTTATCTGATAGCGTATCAGTTCTTAAAACAAATAAAACAAAAAACAGAATTTTAATACTGCACTATAAATCTGATCTATACCATATTAAGATTTTCCATGTTAAGCTTGGTTATAGATGCGTTTATCTAGATTTGGTTAGAATAAAATATGTTCTATGCACGAAAATTTGAAAGTTGCAAGATTTTCATCTAAGCATGGCAAAAAAACATATTTTAATATCTTGGAATTGTATTTTGTACACTCTGTAATCACTCTTTTATTTTAGGATAAAATATATTTTATTCCATTATAAATACTTTTATTTCGTTGAAATATTAGTTGTACTCTTATTAGCAATTTACTTTTAGCCGTGTTTGACACTTGAAACATGAAAAATGTAATATGCATCATGGGATAAAAAAACCTAAAACATTCTTCTGTATGAAGCCAAGAATATTGATAGCCTTCTTTTTCAGTATTGGTTCGGATTTTTCTTAAAACATAAACTGTTTACGTTAGCATCTACGTATTTCCGTATTCCGTTTGATATAATGATACTCCTTAGTTTCTAATAAAATAAAAAAAATCAGGGATACTTCGAATCTGTGTCTATCTTTGAATTTATGCCATGTCTTAACATTTTCTTTCATAAAATACTAGAAGTTACTCCATTTTTTGATGAAATACTGAAGCAACTTCTTCAATACAAGGAATAAATGTTTTCTTAGCCGCGTATGATACTATAGCTTTATGTTAAAAATATTCATATTCTTAAAGATGAATGAATATACATTTAATACATTTTCGATACCTGCGCTTTACCTGAGAGTAATGAGATTATCGGAGTTAAGTTCGGTTCTTTACTGTCCTCAGTAAGCAAATCGTAAAATTATTTTCCAAAAAATAATCTTGTGAACGTTTTCAAAATACACAGTTACTATAAATAATTTATCGGCTTTCAACACCATATATGTGTTGTTGTTATTGTTACTTATGCTCACTTATCTGACAGTAACGTCAGCCCAAGCCCACGAAGTTCCTCGTGGCAAAGAACACGGAAGATGCGCCTGTCGTTGGCAACAGCCTTGAGCACCTTACAGGTGACAGTGCGATTTAGCACAGTTTCGCCCCCAATTTTGATGAAGAGCACCCCCGGGTGGCGGGTCTGGGAGTCTGCCATTTCTCTTCCCTTCCACCAAACCACACAAGAGGACTTTCGTCTGGCTGCATATTTGGAATGGCGCCATGCCTCACCGACACTATAGATTTGCAAACATCCATACATTCTCCGGGATTCGAGCCCGGACTCTTCGGCACGGCAGTCAGCGGTGTTAACCACTATACCGCTTGGGCGATCCATATATCTTTAGAAGGGCTGCACTTTAATAATGGCTGATATAAGGAAATACCAAAGACTCACAGAGTTTCACTTTACCCATAAACGGGGACAGCATAAAAGATTCCATATTGATACGCCGGTTAGCAACAGATTGAAGCGTCATAAAGCTGTTGTAAAATAGTAAAAAGGATTTTGTATGTTGGGATATGCGAATGCTTATCTGTACATCTGTGTCTCTACCATATATTAGAAAATGCAATGTATTGAAATCCACTAATTCATTTACAACAGACCTGTACAACAGGTTATATCCACACGCTTAACAGATACACATGGCTTAACCTCTTTAGAGATTCATTAAAAGAAGAAAACGCTTTAAATTGGACAGAAATAGGATGAATGAAAATATGAAAAATAACAGTTGCGTGAAACAACCTACACCTTACAAGCCTTGTAGCAGCATGATTTACGTTACTTTTATCTCTGAATGTTTGCTATTCGTATTAAACCTCAATTGAGATGCTGTTCTGTTTCTTTTCAAAGCTGGTTAATTCTTATATTACGTATTTCTCAGAAGAATTATATATCATTTAAAATCTAAAACAGTGTTTCCAAATGTAAAGAAATGAATTTGAATTAAATGTGTAATAAGAATTATTAATACTAAACTGAAAATTAAAGAGAAAATGAAACAACACACGTTATTTAAGCATCCAAAAAAATCTATGTTTATAAGCTTCAAGATTAGCTCTAACTCACGACAAATTACCAAATTACCCGAGTGTTTAAATTGTTAAAAGCTGTCAAGGACCAGTTTAATTAGTCTTGTCCCTTGCAAATTTTGTGTATGGAAGCATTCATTCTATTCTCTGAATGTATTGTTAGTAAAAAACACAAATTAGTTTTTTTTCACATTTCTGAACTTCCGTACAAATTCATTTTGGTTAAGCTTTCCAAATACCTGCCACAAACCTGTTTTCTACTAAGCCGATATAGTTCAAGTAATTTTACCTTCAAGGGAGTATATAACACCGAAATACGTTGCGAACACAGAAAACTAAATTTGTGGGCTCATTGTCTATTAACAACAAAGTGAAATGCGATATCATATGAGACTGATTACAGAACCTCCAAAAGAAAGTTTTGAAAGTTAGCAATCTTATCACAAAGACTGTTTAATATAGTGAAAACAATCAAAGGCAAACATGCAGAACATCACCAACTTAACATGGATTTGGGCTTTACATACACTATAAATTTGAATCAAAGTTATGAAATCCAAATTACTTGATATCTGGCAGGTGGCATAAATATGCCGCTAACTGCATCTATGATGTAGGTAACGTTGATTCAAATTTGCTTACACAAGTATCATATGTCAGCAACGTATAATTTTGTTAAAGTCGTTGAAGTTCCCGATTGACGGCGATGTTAATAATCGCAGCATGATGAGAAAGATAAAGTTATGCATAGTACTGCGCTGCCACTCTTCCGCAACAGCAGCATTCCTGAAGAGAATCATTTTACCGTAGTCTTTATTGGATGAAGTAGCCATTTTTACTCAAAGACCCAGTTCGCGTAGTGTCTGACAACGTTTTCCTGAAAAACAAGTTTAGCATTGGAAGTATGATCCAGTGTTTTGATTTGCTTGTTATCCAAACTATCATTCTTTCGTCGTTATTTTAATGCAAGATACCTTTACGTGTTTTATACTTTGCAATGCCATTAGTGATATATTATGCCAATGATCGGATACCGAAGGATCTGCATTTCAAGGCTTGTAATCAGAAGTCCTTTTATACTAATCGCTGACTCTTTATGCCCTTGTACCTGCCATCTATACCTTAACAGGAATTTGGGCTTGCGTCCATGCAGCACACCAGCGTCAGAGCGGTAAAGCTGCTGAACACTGGTAGTTCGTTCGAGGTTGTAATATCGCGAACGGGCTGGCTGTATGAGCATTTTTGTGATTTTCTCTATGTATAACGGGTATACGAGCCAGTGCTCTCGGAAGGTCTTCCACGAAGGCATCCCTCCCGTTAGGCAGAGAGCTTGTGAGGCTTTACCGTAATCACATTAACCCAACTTACCTATATCTTAATATTTTTGTGAAAATAACACATTTTACAATGTGAGCGTAGGGTCGCTGTAATCTGTCTCATAGGATACAGCATAGCCATTTGTTAGCTTTAATCTCCGTTATTAATCCCAGGATGGCTAGGGTAAGTTGAGCTTTCACTTTTCATTCAATTGGGATACCTCTTGCATTTTATAATTTCTTTTTTTATTGCAGTAAATATATACATATATACATATCATTACGGAACATTCTTAATCTCCGTTACATTCTCTCGCTTTCCGATTCTCGATTGCTATCGTACGCCCCCTATCGGCGGCTTTTGTTTTACAATGCCATCTATCGGCTGTTAACACTCTACTCCAATTGTCTGCTTTCAAAAATCATTTCAATATTGAACGACTTAACTATAAACTTCATACATTCTCCATTAAAAATATATTTACTTCAATCACAGGAGCATTTACTCAAATACAAATTTACTTGTTTACTCATGCACCGTATCTAATTAACTGTATTTACTTGGCTAATTGTACCTTAAAACAATGTCGCCAAATGCCAGGAATAAAGGCCAAAGATTAGAAAAATTTCTATAGGGACACATCAAGGAAGATGCGCAATTTACGAGAATCGGGACACTGAGAATCAGCAATAACATGAAGCGAGGCTATTCCTATCACTGGCTATCCTGAGATAAACTCTGACATTTTTTTAACACCAAGATCCTTTTTCACGAATGCCGGCAGCACATAGAGAACATTGTCTATGAATTCGCAATATTCTATACAGGAAGGCAAACTAGCTTTCGTATCCGCTTGTTATTGACGTTCAGCCTTCCGTAACTCGTAAATTGTATGTTTTGTGGTTGTATTTACTTATCTTAGACCATGTCATGCACAGCTGGCATATGGTAACGTTATTCTAGGCTTCTTTATACATGGATGTACTTAAATACCGATATAACGAAAATGAAAGAGATTAGCAATCGTTATGCGCACCTGCAGTTTTTATACGATAAATTAAAAAGATATAAATGATTGAAATTATTTTAATAAATGAGTAATGGTGATCACCAACATCATATTTTGTTCAACCATATATCTTTACAGCTCCATTTCAGGTTATATGCATTTAAAAAATCGTTTAAAGAAATTTCTGCTAGATTGCGAGAGATGATCACGAAAGTAACGAAGAAACGACAGCAAATTGTATCGGGCCACACATAGGCAAATATTCATGATTATCCAAATAACGTAAGGGCAATATGTATTTTCCCGGCTCGCTGTTATATTAAAAAAAAAGAAACATCGCTACTTATGATAGTTGACTTTTAATGTTTCTTATATTCTTCTACGTCCGAAGAATACGAAAGAATTTTAATTAGAAAATACATGTCGTTTCAATCATAAGACATACCATCATAAACACTGCGAGGGCTTCAGATGGTAGTTTTACATGTCATTTTAAGTTAGATGAAGGAAATGGAAAATGTAAGATTAAAAATGCACTAAAGGGATTGATGCATAGATTTCTTCGATTTAAAAACTCTGATAGTTTCAAACATTTTATTTATATATCAAATTATTTACTGAGCTATAATTTGGACAATGCATTTTGATAGAATGGCAGATTCCCACGTTTACGTCAGATGATGCAGTGCGTCCACTAAATTAATATTTTAATGAGAAAGATTAAGTCAAAATTCGCAAGAAAGTATAATAGATAATTAATATCATTGCTTCGTCTGAAATTATAATTTACAAGCCTTAAATAGAAAACTCAGTAATGAGGTTTAATTTTAATAAGCTTCGAAAATAATGAGACACAGCGTATTTGAAAAATAGGAAGAAATCATTTCCCAATTAAAGAAATTTTTAAGGTTTTATGTAGCAAGATGTTATATCACATATACAGTTAGGATTAGATGCACATATCTTGTTTAAAATCTACTCAAATGTTGACACCGTATCTATCAGGCTTTACAAATCGTTCCTGCCTTCTATCTGGCTTTGACAAAACGTATAAATGGCCTGAAATTAATTAAACTTCTCACAATTAATGCAATATGATTCTCTAATAAATTATAATATATGCATCTGCAATTGCATGCTCATAATATTCGTTACATGCTTAAAGGCTACTACTACTTGCTCTCATGAATTTATCATGTCTTTCCAACTCATTTTTATTCATATAAATAAATCTTTGTTGGAATATGTTTGAATTAAAATGCAGATTGATATTTGTGTGCTTTCTTGATGAAGGACAGAACTCTTCAGAACATTATATTCGTATTTTCATATTAATTTTTAATTTCTGTAAATGCTTAAACTTAATAATCTTATTTTTACTTTGTCTGTGCTAAGGTAAAAAATAATTAGTTTTTAGATCAAACGGTTTTGCTCTGAGATATTTCTAATTCAAATAATATAAGCTTAATGAGATAAACAGCAAGAATTGTATTTCAGAAAAGACATTCTTAAATGTATTATTTTTCTCTTTCTTTTTGAATATTCTGTGATAGGAAAGGAGCTAGCAATGAACGTAATGAGGGAATGAAACCATTTTCATCTTGAATTAATAATGAATTAATTTGATTTCAAACTTCTAATCACCATGCTTAAAAGTGCAAAATATTTTTCGAAGCAATAAATATTTTAGAATTATAATATCCTCTTCTTTATTTTTGTAAACGGATGTTTTCTTTTTCTTAAATGCAGTAAGTTAGATAAAGAATTATTCGTAAAATGGGGAGAAACCTATGAATACCAGATTCAATTTCTCACATAATGTGATTGTGGGCTTTTATCTCTAATAAGACAGTTTAAAAAATAAAGTAAATTCCTTATAATCCCAATAAAATAATAAAAATAAAATTTTTTCTTTTAATTTATATATGACGGAATTTATTACTGTTTAACCTTATAGAAATATACTTACCATGATGAAAACGCCATAAAAATATGATGGTAATGTTAAGGAAAGTCGATTGTGATAATATAGAATTGCTTAATTCATGTATTGATCATTTAACTTTTGAGGGAATTTATCTTACTAAGTGCAGTGCAGTAATAAACATAGTTATTATTTGTTTTATCAGATATCTGGTACTGCCTATTTTGTGAAAGACAACACGATTGCTTCTGTACAAAATCAGGCTGCTTGGAGCTGCCAAATATTATCTTTGAGGCGAATAGTATCTAAAAGATATTAAATATTTTAGAAATACAAACAATGAGCTTCAACAAGAAAGCAACTCTAATCCTCAAATATTGATGTTGCAGTGACAACTATATAATGTAACAGACAGAAAGTAATACATAAAACACACTGAAAGCGCGACTATACGCGAGTGTATTCCTGTCTACCAGGCGTTGGGCTGGACGAACTTACGATTTCTTTTGAATGATAATCAACAGAAGTTTTGTTTAAAGTTATTATTTAATGTATGATGCATGAAAGATGGCTGAATGCGCCAATTCCAGTTTCGAAGACTTAGAGCTTCTACAATGGACGGGGATGATAGTGCAACGACATTCGAGTAAGTTCCAGTTTAGAGGATCTTACTTAGAAATTGTTTCTTGAGAACTTCCTTGCCTTCGTATACTGCTATTCCAGAAGATGTGTTTCTTTACCACTATCGGGACTAATGATCTTAATGTGTTGGATATGGCTACCGGTCGATTAGTGTGATGTATTTGTATGCTATCAAACCTATTTCCTGAACTTTTAAAACCAAGAATTTAAACACAGCTCTGCCATGCGTTTTTATGACCTCTTACGTTAAGTCCTTTCCACTTTTTCTTCACGTGAAATATTTTGTAATTTATGAAGAACTTGCATTTCTATTTAATCAAGTTTTTTTTTCTTCCTATGTCTACCAGAAGTTTAAATAGAAATTCCTTCATCATTTGCATGCCATAGTTTTGTCTTATTACCATTCCTGTAGTCTTGCGTCGCATCAATATTGACTTATGTTATGCAAGGATATATTAAAAATTAATATTTGTAAATTAAATGCTTATTTTGTTTATATGTCTACATAACGCAACTTTAAGATTTTAAAAACTGCTTCTATGAAATTTATTCTAAATTAAAGTGATTACGGTTGCACTTTCTGCTGATTAGGCAATGATCCATTCACGCAATTATCGGTCTTTACCTGAAATTTATGAACATATAAGGGTACCCGCAATATTTTTTTAGGAAAGTGTATGTTCCTTTTTCAGAACTGTAAGGTATCTAACCTAATCCTAGCCTTTTTTCCGCCTTTACTTCTTTTAACTGTTCTGCTCATAAACTATCTTGCGCTCCATGCCAACTTTACCTCTGAGGGTATTCCATTTAGAACTGCCTGCATATGGATAAATGTCTCAATCCCGTATTCAGTTGTGTTTAAGCGGCTTACTCTTTACCCTTGCTTTTGAAGGAGCCCTTTATCTTTGCTTCTGTAGGGTATTGCTTTTTATCCTGGAACAATTGATCTCTCTGACAGTCAACACTATAAACAACTGGCGTTATTTTTTCCGATATCCCCATTCCTTTATTATCAACACCTTCTTTCACATCCCCTTAGCAACTGCCACTTACTTATCTGCTCATTGTGATATATTCCTGTTTTACCTTCGAAACCTTCCATCACCTCTTACGCTAAGTCTGTCTTCATATATACCGCCTCATCTATCGCCATTTCTGTTTCGTAAGTTCTCATAAAACTCTCCAGGGCACCTATTTTATAGAAAGATGCGACATTTCAATTCCCTCATAAGCTAAGAAAAAACAGCTTTTAAAATATTTTGATTCTACAATTCAACAAAACGATCTCGACTTTTCGTAAGCAAACGAACCTCCAAGCCAATCGTGCTTACATTCAAATCTTAAATCAATGTAGCCTTATGCATATTAAAATTATACAACTCATTGCCGGGTTCACTTACAGGGTTTTGCCAATGACTTTACGCCAGCTTAGAGAATGGTCTTTTAAAGCGAATCCTGCTACATCAAGGGTTTAATGCTCCTGAACTGGTTGCAGAAGAAAGTGACAAGCGGAGCCTTCTATGAAATTCAATACAGAGTTCTTTCAGTGCAAGCTTACAACGGCTTTCATTAGACATTGCATGACATTTAAAAGATAACTAAAGCCTTCTATAGCATTTAAAGGCATAACATCAACCTGCGATCTCGCAAAGCCCATGCAAAATCTAGCATTATCTCTCAAGCGAATATGCACGCTGGGCACCACTTAACTGTGCACGTCTAAAGTATGCATATAATTAAGAAACGCTAAGTTCGCTGCTATTTACGTTTTATTGTTTACAATTTTATAAAAGAAAATTAAATGTTATAAAATAATGCATATGCTTGCAGAAAAAATAACTATAAAGTCTTCTGTTGTGTTCTATTTTGCATTTCTCTTTGGCTTTATATATATTGAATATCCAAAATTTGGTACTTCATTCCATCAAATTGAATGCATATATATTTTTTTAAATTATTGTTTTAATATATTTGTTTGTTAAACTGTCAGATGATGTATAGAGAAAAAATCTTTATACTTAATAATCTAAAAATGATACACTAGAGAAGCTTCTAACAAATTTCGTTTTGTGTTTAAAGCATTTCCACGTGTTTGATTTAATATAATTTCAGAACGATGTCAACAATCATGGCTAAATATCTCATTTTATAAATTCTCTCGCCTTTCTAGGAATTTAAATTTCAAGAACGCTTTTAGGTTTACTGTCATTATTTCCATTTTGCTGAAAGTGATAGCACAGAAATTTGCAGTAATCACCTAAATTTAGCTCATAATATCATTTTATATTTGAGCTGGATAGATTTGTTTTTGGTGCCTGTATATGTATTTTCTACATATAAATAAATAACGACATTTTAGTTAGACAGGAAACTAACACGCTCTTGAATTCCCAAATACTAACCTATCAAAGCGGACGATTATATCTATTCTTGAGCAATGACTGTATTTTTCTTGTGCTCAGGAATAAACCAATATTCTATGTAAATAATTCATTTAGGTCCGGATCTAGCTGAATATTTCAGGATAAGAATCTTCTTTATAATTCAAATAGTAGATAATGCTGTGATAAAGATTGTAAGACCATTGTGCTCCCTAAGTATCCCTTGAGTCAACAGGAAAGATATAGTTTCACGTAAGATTTCCGAAGTTTCCAGTTTTCATTAAGAATTAATACCAGAAACGTATCACAAGGAATATCTCAACATCATATATTCAGTTTGGGTTTTAGATGAATGAAGAAAGATTTTCTTAAAAATCTAGAAATAAATGCCTGTTATTTTTATACGAATAAATATTTTTCGAACAGAAAAGTATCATGCATGCTTACATCAAATGCACTCTATATCTATTTCAAAAATATTGATTAGTTTATTTGTACAAACAAAGTCTTACCTTTACCTAACTAAGGTAATATGCGTCAATGGAGTTTATGAGAAAAATATCATGGCTCATTCTCTCACTACGTATGAGAAAAACTACAAAATATTCACTAAATTAGTTTTCACTGTTATCATATGTCAAACCCGGGACGCCTAATTCCCAAGTGCACACTAGTATCACCACTGACAGAGGGGTTTAAAAATGGAACAATAAGTTTCTATTACTCTTGTGACGCTGAAAGTTTGAAACTGTGCATATGAGTGCTGTGCAAAGGCGCCTTCCAGTTTTTCCGTATGGCCATTCTTTATTTCCATAGCTATTTTTGCAGATTTTTGAGTTTCCTGTTGAGATCAGATTTCAGCCAAGACAGATTTAAAATTTTTGCTTCATCACAAGCTATTGAGAGTTTTGCTCCTTCACCCACATCTTTTTCATAATATTCGTGCATGTGCTTTTACCCAAGATATTTTGGGGTGAACATCAGGGTGAGATTCTGTAATATAAAAATAGGTTGTATTAATATTTATTGTTTTGTGCTTTCCAGTGCTAGCTTTACAGATTGAAAGTCGATGCATTTTTGAGGTCATTTTCAGTGCGATATGTAAAGACCATCTTTATCACAGTGGGTTCAATATGAAATATATTATTTTTGTCTTGTAAGTAACCTTCTAGAATTGCTTTATTTTGAAAAGCTTTTAGAATACTACAAGCACATCCGCGCCAGCTTCCGTAGTGAGCAATCTGTATAAATACACGTATATAATTATTTGTTTTTTGTGGCTTGGACTGTACAGTAGATTTTTGTATCTGTTACTGACTGTCTTTAGTAAGATTTATATGACAAATTACATTTCGCGAGTTCTATGTTTTCTTCTTTTATGTTATATTTTTTCTGAATCTTAAGATATCTCCTTCTGCGTGTTCAGTCTGTAATGTGATGTGAAATGGGGTATTTCCGACAGTACACATTGCTGAATTGGAAGTATTAGTGCAATATCTTACTATTCCAATGAGAAACATTCAGGGCTGTGGTTGATTTTTTAGTTACAATTAACGCACATACTTCTACCCGGTAACAGCACTGTTTTTTCTATTACTGAGTCGAAAATCCTTTTCTGAATATATTGATTAAGGTATGAACCGATTCCGGTATATTGTTGTCAACGTTGAGCTTATGAATTTAAGGTATTCAATACAGAGTTTAATCCAAAGAGAGTTGTCTACAATTTTGATTTTGGAACTTCTGTCGTAAATTCAGAAAAGCTTGAGATGTTTTGGAAAGATAAATGTTTTAGAGTTTTATTGATCAATTGTTATTTTTAGTCTGGTAGATTATAAGTTGAATAGAATGTAAATTTTAATATATTTTTTTCTAAATGATATCAGGATTTTATAGCTGCGAAGAAAGTTGCACAATCTACAAAATCAATTATTTTAAAGCAGTCAAACTCAAACTATGTTACCTGGCACCCCAGGGTTTCAGGGATCAAAGTAAAAATTTTAAAAGGAAATTACAAAGCAGTCACATTAGTTGACTAGCGTTTATTAAGTAAAAATCTAAATATGCATGCAGTTATACATTAGTTTCATAACTTAGTATGTGATCATAGTATGTCGAAGAGAATTACTTTCAATGCTTTGCAAAACTAAATGTTTTCCAGTAGAAAAGGAATTGAATTTAAACGAAACTGTTGAAACATTTGCAATAGAGCGCCATTTTCAAATTATGACAGAATATTTCTGAAAAATAAAAACTATGCAGGACTGGGTAAAAAAAATCCGTGTGTGGATTACGATGAATCAGAAAATCTGCAAGTGGAGGAACCGGAATAATTTATCCACATATCAACAGATTCGACATTTAAAAGCAAGAACTGCTCCTAAACACTGAGTTTCGAATTCATGCAGAATATGCAAATGTTTTTCATGCAGCTACAAATTTTCACTGACATTCGAAAAACATATTTAAGAGACAAATATTTTTGAACTCGTGTGGCAACAGAAGCAAAATATAGAAACAAATTTAATGCAGAATATCGTTGCAGATAATTTCAATAGAGGTAGATTTAAAGAGTTTATATAAAAAAAATTGTAAACACACCCCTGTCACTAAATCTAATACAAGGATAGGGAACACTTGGAGCACGAGTTAACGCTATTAACGAGTAAATTACATTAATTTTATGCTAAAAGTTTTAAATAAAAAGTGCAATAATTTTCTTTAATTGTCCTTATATAAAATATATTTAACATATTGGTCTACCTTATTATTTTGAGATATATGTTTCTAAATGTGGGATGGATGTCTCTGACAAAATGTCATAGTTCTAAAGGGCCCTGCACATTGGGCTTTACCTGAGCTAAGGGAGACATCTGGCATAGCCGACTCATCTCCGAAACCAGTTTTTTTCCCATAGCTCAGAGAGTTGGAAAATCTGAACTGCACGTATAGCGGAGCTAGTCGACACGTCGAACTAACTCCTTAGCTCAGAAACACTTTGTGTAAACGGCCGTTTAAGGTTCCGGAAATCGATAAAGTGTGAAGACCACAGCTTTAGTGTGTTGATCTGCATTAAAATATATGATAGAATTGCATGCTAATTTCCCAGGCACAGCAAGAAAACGCATATATTCTGGGCATTAAAAAAAGGCTACTCTTTCACTTTTTCACATTATTGCTAGTTTATCATTTGCACATGCGATTCAATGTTAATTATTTTCATATTCTAAGAAAGTTAAATATTACTGGATACTTTCTTCATGGACTTGCATTTTGGATCAGCATGACATTTTGACATTTTGGTGTATGCAGTAGTTACATAACAAGAAGCAACAAAATTTCAAAACTATTAATTTTTTGCTTCTCTTATAATCAGCCGAAAGACGCCGAAGAATTCAGATTGTAATATTTGTTAAATGAGTAATAGATTTGTTAGACTTATTTTAGATATATATATACAGGGTGTTTATAAAGTCCCGGACCCATTTTGATATTTAATAACTCATAAAATAATGAAGATATAAACAAACTTAGGGCATTTATTGATGGAATAACTTATATATTTTCCTTTTCAAGTTTGAATATCTTTACTTTTGTAAATATCGTTTGCGCGTGTGGTCCATTTCAGATAATTTCATTTTCCAGTCTAAATATCTGTATTTTTCTAAATATCGTCTGCTTATTAACTGCATTTTTCTCTCTTTTGTTTTTGGCAACTATACCGTGAGGCACAAAGGGATTCCCCGAAGATTAATGTGGGGTGTGGACAAATGCACGACCGAGTCATTGGGCCTTTCTTTTTACAGAAAAGACGGTTTCATCAGTCGTATACTTAGACATGTTGGAAAACTTTATATTTCCACAACCAGAAGAGCTTCAGCCACATGTCGTTTTGCAACAACATGGTGCACCACCTCATTGGGGTACTATCGCCCGTAGTTCTTTGAATGACCATTTTAGAAGAAGATGGATTGGGCGAGGAGGTCCAATTCCTTGGCCACCCAGATCACCTGATATCAAGCCGCTGGACTTTTGTCCTTTGGGGCTTTGTAAAGGACAACGTTTACAGGAGGAGACTGTCGAACATTGATGAACTAAAAGCCAGAATTACAACAGCAATAGCCTCTGTGAATGTCGACATGCTTGCCGGTACCTGGAGTGAAATTGAATATCGACTTAACCCGTGCGACAAAGGGGGCACACGTGGAAGTTCATTGACAAGGGTCATGAAACTTTTTGTGTCTATCTAACCATTTATGTTATTAATTTTAATCTATCTTTATTATTTTATGAGTTATTAAACATCAAAAGGGGTACGGTACTTTATATATACCCTGTATATTTTTTAATTTGGATTCTTTTATGCATCTTCTGTTGCTTTCATCGCTCTTTATATGACTTAATCTACATTCTAGCAACAAAGTTATGTTTAGATAGCGAGTAGTTTGTAATTTAGAGAACATTCTCTGACAGTCTCCCTTTACAGCGCATTTAGCCTCAAACAAGCCGCCTTTTGCCTGATATTCATTTTTATTTTTTTTTAATAAAGAAATGAGCCACAAATGTATAACATGGAGTTAAAAAATTAATGATAATTAATTATTATATACATTCAGAAACAAACGAAAGCAAAGAACATTAATCTACACTACTACACACTAAACTGTTATATTCACTTGAACAGTTACACCTGACGTTTCATCGTTCTGCAGCTATAATCTAGTGCCAGCAAAAGTACGCAAAGAAAACTAATTGCTCCATATCTTGAGGTACATTTTCAAACATTCGCACTGGTTACTAGATCTTAAGGGGAAGTGAAATAGGTAATTTTTAAATTTACCCTGACCAGAATAAAAGTGATAATCTTTAAAATTTACAGAAAAGAAATATTCTATATGTAGAATATGATTAATATAATCGATGAATATTTTGACAGTGCAATATGTAATATATCCTTCATTTCACTTAGATAAAAGTTTGTTACAAGAAAAGGATTTTAGTAATAATTTGGAATACTACTATTAATGTCCTTGAGTAAAAGTGAAGCATCTCTTTAGATATAATATCGTTTATTATCATAAATCCTTTATTAACTATATACCATACGAATATCAATTCCTTTGTTTCTAAGTGTACTGACACCTAGCAGAATTTCGACTGCCAGTTTGCTAGCAATAGTAAGACAAAGTGAAGAGAGTTAACCAGACTAAACAATGTGCCTTGGGGATACAATCATACTGGCCTTCTCACAACTAACCGCAAGATTAATACAAAGAGGTTTTGCTTAAAAAAATTGTGCACTCATTTCGAATGCGGTGCTTAAGATAGCAAACCTCAGACTTGTATTCAAAATAAAAAATTCGCCAATTATTATTCTTAATGGCAGAATTAATGATACAGTCATTTTCTGAAGGACTGAAAGTTAGCTTTTGAAAGACAGCTCTTTTGTGAACAAAATTTAAATTGCTTGTGATCTAAAACGAATATTACACTAAATCCTTTCTTGGAAAATTAAAAATAAATCTTCGGCAAATGCAACTTCTAACCAGTTATAAAAATGACTTAAAAGATTATTTATTGTCCTCTTCTGAAGATTACGACGAGGCACAAAACATATTGAAAAACCGTTTCCCTTTCAGATCCAAGCAAAATCTCACCATTCATTCCGTTTAAGAAACATTTAAGCAAATTGTATTCTTCCATATTTTATCATAATAGTGATGCTATTCTGTTTCTATACATGTCTACAAATTATTGCTTCATTTTGTGACAAGCATGCTACTTTGTATATGCTACTTTATACCAACTTTGTCTCATAAATAAGAAACATTTGCGTGTCATAAAAGTTTTCACACTTACTTTATTTATCGCCTTTGTGTTTAGAAACTGGAAAGAAACATTTAAAGTACAAAGGATTATATCCTAGAATTACCTATATGCGTGTCTACCTTGGCGTGGTAGAGAGGCGGCAACATTTCGCGGACGAGAATTGGATAACGGACCCATCACCAAGCTGCGGTTAGCCTCCCAACACGGGAGCTTGATCAGATATTGGTTTTGCACTTAATCGCCACTGTCAAAAAGCAGTACTAAGTAGTAGATGCTCTGTCCTGGCTGCTGATGCTCGGAATGGGATTGTCTTGTCTGGATGAGAGTTACATACCGGTGTAGGACGTACATTAGTCTGGGGACAGGTTAATTCCATTTGGTTTACCTTAGAATTAAAAAATTATTCTAAACGGATAAATGCTTATTAAAGTATATTAAACACAAAATGTTAGCATCTGTGTTAGTGAAAGTGACAAGTTAAGAAAATAATAATTAAATATATATATATATATATTCCATCTTAAGCCCTTTAATGGACACAGCAGCTACTAATTACTAAAACGGTTCCCAAACCATTTACCTCGCAGAGCTCTTTTTACTACCAGCTCATCTAGCGAGGCCCCTTAGGCCCATCTTATGTCTTACAAGATAATGATTTTTAAGAATTCTTTCACATGGGTAGCTTAGGTGAGGTTATTAAGCAGATATCTAACCAACTATGAAACTATGTTTAAAATTTTGCTACTTTACCATAATATATCAATTTATTCTCAGCATAATATTGTGAAACGTTAGCCTCAAAAAGAGTCTTCCAGAGTTTCATTAAAACATACGAATTTGTCCTAACACATATGCTTATATTAATAACGTCAGCGTCATTGAAATCATAAAATAAATGAGTCTTAATGCAAGTTCATGTCATGCAGTTCTGTTTAATTACATATTCTCTCATTACTTGTTATTGGAAATTTTTTTTACCCTTTATCTATGACAGTGCAATTTAATTCTGTTATTATGCCATTGCAGTGATTTGTAGACTTAAATTATGATATATAATTTATTTAAAAAATATACAATGTTTAATGAGACACGTGCTTTTTTCGTGCAACGTTTTGTACACGTGTCAGTGCCCTAAGACAACCATCTTAATTGAATGTGAAGCAAGAGAGACTCACAGTGCTTCCATATTCTTCACACATGGGTATATCGAGTATGCGTTTAAAAGGCTGCAATTTTGTTCATTGGTCTTATTAACCCCTATATTAATAATCACGTACTAGATACATAGCAGAGCTCGTAAAGAAATAAAATGCACTGGAAAATCGTAGAAGAATGCCTAAGAAATAATGATATTTTACGAAATTTCGCTGTGAACTGACTGAAATAAGAACGTCACATGTATTTATTACATTGGGCTTAGTTTGAAAACGCTCCGAGCGAATTCTAAGAATTCTAGAATAAACGTGAATGAACGAAAATCTTCTCGAAATGTGCAGTTCCAATTAATGACCAAGAAACGTTTGCTGAGGGAGACACAATATTAAACTTTGAAAATTTAAAATAGATTTTCTAAATTACTATCTTTGATTCTACTTTTTATTCCTAATTCTTAATTTTTTTCATTTTCTAGTTTTTGGCTTTCTCGGAGCGGATGATATATGTTTGAGAAGTGCATAGATTGAGAACCGCTGCACTAAACTGTCTGTAAAATCAATAACACATGAAAATACTAGCATTAATATATCTGACTCAAAATATATGTTTACGAGCATTCAAATTAAAGTGTATGAGTTGCTTAGAAATGGATTTATAAAATGTAAAACTAAGCACTATATTTGAATTTCTTCTCTTAAAACGAATTTCTTGCATAAAATATTACAGAACATTTCTCTTAGAGATCAGAACAAGCACTTAAATCTGGATAACTTTAACAAGCACACAGCTATGAAGAAAATTTTAACAAGCTCGTTATTTTCATTTTTTTTTTGCTCTCAATATCAAAGTCATCTTTTGCGAATTCGATGTAAAATCTTAGTCGCTTTCCATTTTTAGAAATGCATAAAATTTCTTTGTGTGCCAGAATATATTCATAGCATAATTTTCAATCTTTTCGTAATCAGAGGATGTTTCGTATTCTAAAGTAGCATTTGCTTGGTTTTATGGATACTTCGATATATTTCCCCCAATTTTTGCATAAATTAAGGCAAAAGGCTGAATAAAATTTTTGTATCGTTGTATGAAATATTCTAACAAACGCATTTACGTCAAACATTTAAATATAATGACGTCAAGTATTTCAGAATCAAGTATTGCGCAGGAATTATTTGTTTCTGCGCATGCAAGTATGGTTTTGTTTTTAATTTAGTCTCAGAGTTCTGCAAAGTTTCATAACAGAACGTATTTAGATCGACACTGACGGAATTGAAATCACAGCCCCCCCCCTTTTTTTGGAAAATGCTTCATTTATCTTTACTTTTCGTTTAGCTTTTTTGCTTATTTTTTATTTCATGTTTCTGTGTTGTATAATTATTGACAGTCTTCACTCTTCATAGACGAAACTCCCATTCCTGGTAGATGATAATTAGTAGATCCTGAATGATCAACCTGTATTCGAATCTCGGCACTAGTGACACTGGTTCGTGCTTTCACTGGTTCGTGGTGAGAAAGGTTTTTCTCATGCCCACACCCCCAAAAAAATTTAATATGTCTTCTGATCCCTAAAGCAGTTTCCAAAAACATTGCTTAGTCAAATTTCAATAATAAGCAAAAATTAAACATAGAAACATATTTCAAAAGTTAATATTTGCATAAATCTTTCAAAAGAATTAATTTTCTCCCTGTATATTTGATAAGAGTTTTTCAAATCGTAGGCATTTTATCGCTAATAGAAATTCACATATCTGCTTGTGTACCTAAGCGATTTCTGAATTTTGTAGTGATTAACAAAACGGCATTAAAGTATGTCATCGCATTAGTATGTCGTCGGAAATGGTATGAGCGCAGTTAGTGCCTTTTCACTAAGTTTTGTGACCTTTTTCATTTCTGGACACCAGTACTGTTCCAAAGTATTATTTTCAAATCGCATTTGAAGAACGCGTTGTGTCCGCAGATCTAAAATGTGTTTTTTTCATTCTGCATCATCCGAAATATTAGCCACGTTATAAATGAATGCGTTTATAACCCCTATTTCCAAAATTTTCAGTTCTCATTCTTTCCAATACTCATCAAATAACTTTGATAATATTTTTAAAGAAACCATAATATTTTCACACGCTTGGAATTAGACACTCATTATTATCAACTATTTCTTCGAGTTATAGAAAATTAGAAAGATTTATTTCTTTAACTCATCGACCTAAATTTGTAACTTTTTTCGAACCAATAATCTTCCCGCAGCCTTTAAATGCGTTTATATTTTTCCCTTGGATAAATACATTCAAGTCATTCATACGAGTGTAAATATTACTCAGATAGGCTAATATTTGATTGAATCTCAATGATTCCGTTTCTCCAATCGAATCATGGTCTTGGTTTTAAAAAATGATGTTAAAAAAAGCACGTTAACCCTTTCAAGTCCAAAACGCCCGAGACAGCATTTCATTCAAATGACCACAACAGCCCGAAATGGGCCAAGATTGCGATGTTTATTTCATCCCTGTCACTAAGGTATGCATAACAGATGCAGTTTCCTCAAATGCATTGCGCCAGTTTATTGCAGACAGCTTGTCCTAAAAGGCTAATGGAAGCTTCTTTGTTAGGAAATAGAAAGGATGCCATTTGAAATCTCGAAGGAAATTATGGATGTTTCGGAACTTAAGCATGCAGATTTTAGAAAGCTTCGGTTTTCTAAGGGTTAAAACATACCCACCATAAGCCTGCTATTGAGCGCATGGGGCGTTAATATGTTTTAACTCGCTTACCAAAGTCTTAAGTGTAATTCATAAATATTTATTCAATTTATTTTGAACAAAAAAAGGAAAATATTATCTTGGCTCCCCTAGAATACAGCCTCGCACCCCCAATAGGAAGCCCCTGCTCTAGTTGAAAGGGGGTTCTCTTGGAAATGCGGGCAAAATTCTTCGCTTGAGACTGTTGCTAGGAAAATGCAATACGATGTCCTTTTGCAGATTGCATTTCCTAGGATAAATCTCAACTGAGATGAAATGAGATGAAATTAAAATGAATTTCAAGGAGCCAGCCTTCTGTGCACTCTGATGAATAAATACTAATCCAACTCAGTCCAACTCCATCAGCAAAGCAACTAATTCCTAAAGGGTCATGGAAAATTTGGGAAATGCTTCTGAGAGAAAAATGTGATATTATAATAGTTAAGTGTAAAACAAATGCAGCTTTCCTAAAACAAATCATTAACCCTAGGAAATGTTAGATAAAATTTAAAATTTTCATTTGCGTAAAACAACATGAAGTAATAATAGCCACAGATATTTTCCTTTACATTATTACTTTTTAATGAAGCACTGGCACATAATACACAATCATTTGAACGAGTGAAATTCATTCTAAACATGTCTTAAAATAAAAAATAAAATGGAATGTGAAAGGATGAAGTGAAATGCAATTATTACTTACTAAAAGAAGGCGTTATGTGAGGCACAGGCACCCTCTATGAAGAACGAGGACGTCAACGCTAGCTAAATAAAAAAAAAAGTAAAACGGACCATGCAAACCGATTACAGTTGTCATATTTTAATTCAAAATGGATCACCCGCGGAATGGTTTAAAAATAAGGCAAAAATCCTTAGAACAGTTTTGTAAGTTACATGAACAATATAGTTGTACTGGATTACTCTGAATGAAAACGTTTAAAAAAAGTAACAGTTTATTTCATGCTTGACGCCGAATTATAAAAGGAAAGAATGACCCCACAATCATCGGTCACGGCAAATTAGAAGGCGTGTCGTTTGGAAGAAATTTAAAACTATTCTAACAACCATGATGCTTGAGTTAAAGTAACCTAGACATCAAAAGATAAATTAAACAAATTGTGCATTGTATAAAACGGACGATAAATCCACAAAATATTTTTAAGAGAATATTACTCAAATTAATTACGATTTCGCTAATTCTTTAAAACCTATAATAGTACACCAAAGATTTATCAAAGTTCTACTTTCAGTATTTAATAAATTAGATAAATTGCACTGACGAAACGTATAGACGGAAGTACTAATAAATAGTTATATATTATACAAACAGTAAAAAATCATAGAATTTTATTCAGATTAATTTCATCTCCTTTTCATAATTCTTTGATACTGTACGTCTCACGGTATAACATTAAAAGAGGATTTCGCTAATCTTCTTACATATTTTAATAGTCGGTAACATTTTACATTTAGTTTCTTAAGTAAAAAAGAGCTTAATTCCTTTCAGAACAGGAGATAAATTCTTTCCTTTATCTGATCCTAGAAACTAAAAACAATCTCCCGTTTATTATCAAAGTATCTTACGTCTCCATGTTATTACTACTTACATAAAATAAGGATCATACATTCCTTAGAAATCCAAAGAGATTACGTTTTATTGAAAATCAGGAAAAACAAAGATACATTTTGAAGGTTATAAATTTCAAATTTCGTCTTTCTTTTACACATATTATTCATTGAAATTGTTGTATCAGAAATGTTACGCTTTTAGTAAACATTTAATATTGAAAATCTATTTTTAAGTACATAAGCTTAGTTATTTCATAAACTAAGACGTTGTAGATATATTTAAATTTTTTGCTTACCAGTAGCTTTATGTAAATTTTTACCTGGAGACCTTCATTCAACTCATTCTAGGAAATCATGTTTATGTATGCAAATTAAGGGCAAATTTAAAGAAGTTAGGCAGATTGCAACAAATCTGGTTTGCGAATTATTAGAACGACAATTTTTTAATGACTTTTCACTCAGAAATTTCACTTTAGTGTTTCGTTAAACTGTTATTTGATTACAAAAACATTCAAAGGCACTTGCTTCCAAAAATTCGTCACTAATCATAACAGAAGCTTAATTTTCTGTAGTAACAGTAGAGTTCAGACAATTCATTGATAAATTGCAGTAGATTAAAGCTAGATATTTTAACTATAGGCGTTATATTAATTTTCTAATTATTACAATAAACTAAGCTGGTGGAAGGTTTTGTATTGTTCTAGGCTGGGAGTTGTAGTATTTTACGTTTCCTTCTAATTTATAAGGTATTTTTCCAGCCTTCTTAGCATGCCATTCGTGGTGATTCTTCACCACCAGGATTTCACAGTGGATCCCCTAAAACCCCAGTCACCCTTTAAAAAGGAGACTATATAAAGTATTTCTCCCGCTTTCTCAGCACGCCTTCGTGGTGTAGCGGTCAGCCCACTCAGCGCGTATTCGAGAGATCGGTGGTTCTAGTCCCATCGAGGACATTGCTCAATTTTCACATCTTTAGCTTCAAAATAACCCAATGTCTCTCCAAATTTATTAAACTGAGATATAAATAAAGGGGATTGTTTTCTATAATACAATTTTATGTGTTCCTTTAAAAATTTTAGATTAGGCCACATTGGGCTGTACAGTGGGTAAGAGAAGGCGACTGGTAATCTGAAGAATCTAATATGATAAGAAGTGAAGACTTTTATCATGATTTTATCATGATGACTAATATGATAAGAAGAAGAAGATAAGAAGTGTTTTCTACTTAAGATAAGTTCCGGTACCTGTCTTCCTTCTTTCTGGTGCAATATGAATGAACGCCGTTTAGAGCACCCTAGAAAATATCTCGATGATAAGGTGACGATTGATGGGTCAGCCTGTTTTCCGACGTATGCTACATGTCAAATAATCTGCCTTTTGTAAAGGGAAAAGAGGATATAGAATCAGTAGTTAATATAGCAAGCGCTTTACGAAACTTTACAATGGCATACATAAATAGCTAAGTTTCAAACTGATTAAAGGAACAAAGCAATGTTTTCATTGTGAAATTTATAGCTTAAACCTTGTGGCGTTACTGTTTGAATATGAATAGTGATAATTTAAAACTATGTTATTAAATATGAATTCTTTTTCAATTTTCCAAGTTAAAATACTTGTTTTACTGACCTTTTTTTTTCTTTTATCCTGTACAAAGTGCTTTTTAAATGCTCCACTAAATTTTGTCTATTAGACTAGATTATAATAAAATATACGTTACGAAATTAAAGGAAAAAGGGTAACAAAACTATTTTATTGAATTTAGGTTATGTAAAACTAGGCCAATATTGGAATAACTGGTCAATAAAGATAATTTTACAGGTGTTATAACCATGAACTCGATTTTTTATAAGTCATCATTTTGTTAAATTACTTAAACTTTATGTGGTTACTTTTAATTTCTAAATTTAACTTATACTCAATCTCTCTTAGTGCCGTGACAAACTAAACTTAAATATAACTTACTAAAATCTATTAGTTAGAAAAAAACGAAGGAAACTGACTGATCGATCTGACTCAAAAATAATCTAAATTAACTTTCTCTTAATTCAATTAATTCACTCATAGCAAAGCAAATCATCTAAATAAAGCTTAACTTAAAAACACAAGAAGGAATAAATCTTCACTGGTACTCGGTAGAACTGAATACTATCTCATCTAAAACATTTCTAAAATATCACTCATTTCTAAAATTAACTCAAGAATAACAAGTTCATATTCATTAAATAGAAAAACCTCATAAGCACCAGAGAAGATATATTCAGACACCAATCAATCACTTCCATTACTAAACATCAAGCACTAGTTTTAACTATCCTGGCACCTAAAACAAACATTTAAATATTCAATAAAACGTGGTTAGTACATATTTGCAAAAAAAACAGGGCCCGTTGTGAGTACCCTATAATGTATAAACATTTTCCAATAACCCCAAGCAAAATCTCCATGTTTTCTTAAAAGCCTCATGGTTCAAACAAATAGAGTGACTGAACAGACCAACTGCGTGACACACAAAAACAAATGCAAGTAATAACATAAAATTAAACTCATTTATTAGTATCTACGATAAATTTATGGGAGATCTGGCCAGACTATCCTCACATACAAATGCAATTAATATTCTACATTAAATTTCTCCAAGAGTCATTTATCAAGATTTTTGAATTTTAACATCAACGATTACTTAGAAACACTGGAACATTAAATGAATTATTCAAACTGAATTCTCTCACAAAATAATATAAAAATTACCATTTAACATAAATTTCCTATTTTTGACAATAATTTTTAATTCTTCTAAGATACAAACAATCCTTTTCTTTCTATTCTTTTTTTTTCAAATAAATTTTTCTCTATCTCCCCAAAATTAAGCAAGATTAGTTTAAATTACACTACTTAAAAATACTATAATCTTACAAATAAAAAATATTAAGTAACTCACAGTAAACTACCGGAATTTCATCATCATAGGAAGCTGTAGGCTGCAGATGAGTTCTACTTCTCGCATCAGTTTCCGGAAAATTCTAAGTTCGAGAAAAATGACCTCTTGTAGAACCCCAATGAAGAAGATCGGCAATAAAACATTCTGAAGTATTAAAGTTGAAGGAGAAACAAAGGTAATAAACAAGATGACACTAAGGTGCTTCGGCTGTCAGCGACAACAGGAATTTTCGAGCGAAGACAGAATGTTGAATTTTTTTTTCTTCTCACGAATGGAACGCTTCTGTTTGGTACGAGCCATTTCACTTCCGTTTTACGGGAAAACCCGCTTCAAACTCGGAAGAGTTCGCTCTGAGTTCTACTTCTCGCATCAGTTTCCGGAAAATTCTAAGTGCATCGCATCTTCAAGCCACCCGCAAGGGCAAAAGCTCGGCTGCAGGACCAAAAGCCCTCTCTGCTAATTCTCTTCTCTGTATCAAATCTTATCTCCTAAATTCCGGCGAACACAGCCGCAGCATCGCAAATCTCTTCAGTTAAAAGCCGTGTCCGTCCGCAGAACGCAAGCGCAAGCCGCCCAAGCCAGGATAAGCTTGGCCGCAGGGCCAAAGGACCTCTCTGCTAATTCTTTTCTCGGTACTCAAACTCAAAAACTCCAGACTCCAGAATCCAGAATGACTTCAAAACGCGCGCAACAACCGAGGAAAACTCGGTTTCTCCTCCCACTTACAATTATAGGTCCAAAAGTTACACATAAAATTAAATTCTTGCCAATCCGGGACTTTTTCAATATAATTTAACAAGACAAATTCAAACCCACAAACGAATGAAAATTACGTCATTGTCTACAGTAGTACCTGCGAGAACTGGAAACTAAAAATTCAACCCCCCTTGCTAACAAGCGCAAAATCTAAGTAGAAACAACAAAAAAATTGCCCCTTCGATATCCAATTTACAACCTTTCCCTTTCTTCGGAAACTATAAGCAAGGCAACATTCACACAGTTAAAGTGGTAAGTGAATAGCGGGGAGCCGATTACAGTATCCACTTTTACTGCTTGGTAACAAAGACAAGGGAACAACGATACTCTGCCCGAAGTTGCAACTGTCATCTTAAAAGGCTATTCCCACAGATGTTACATCCGTTAAAAGAAGCTCCCCTTTCTGCGTTAGAAAATTTAACCGTCGAAGGAAAAATAATTGCTTAAAGATTTTAAGTACACACTTTACAAATATATACAGATTCATTACGCTCTTCACAATTTCAAATTTTAAAAAAATGAAATACAAATACAAATAAAATACTTAAATAATTGATTAGTTAAATGATTAAAAACACTTAAATTTTGGGATAAAGAATTCGCGACACAACAATTTTAAACATCATATGGAATTTTTAACTGCTTACAGGATTATGCATGTCATAAACAAATGACTATATTTACAGAACAATCGGTTAATCGTTTTAAATGTTTAATTATTTTAAAATGTTAAGCATTAGTTAAAAATTAGATGTTCTTCTGGTTATGCGTATCAGGATTATTTTCTCGGTTTCAGTGCAGAGCATATTATAATTCATTTTTTTGGTGCAATGGTCATTTTTAGAGGCACACTTTAGCTTTGATACCTTTAAACGTTGTGTACCAGAGGTTCTTAAACTTATGTACTCCGCGAACCCCCACTTGAAAATTTTTTTTTGACGGACCCCATCCCAACTTTAGGTATTTTACGTCATTTTATTAGTTAATTTCTGGCTTACGATCTCATAAGGACAAGGATATATGATGAATATTTCTAACAGTGATTGGTGAATAACAATTTTTTTGCATATTGTAGAACTCATTTTATTAGAAATTATAATATTGAAGAAAGAAAATATAAACATTGTCATAGCAACAAATCTCACAAATTATAATGGGTACTTACATTAAATTTTTATAAATATTTCATAAATTAATGAGATGGATGCACTTGTTTTCTTGAAACAAGAAGCTCACTATCTGGCTTAATACTGGAAACTTTTATTCTAAGATCCGGCTCTATATTTAATTTGTTTCTATATTTAGACTTAATATAAAATAGTTCCGAAAAAGCTTGTTCGCATAAATATGTTGTGCAGAATGGAATCAAATGTTGAAGTGCTTTATTTGCAAGCGCAGGGTAATCTGACCTGAGAAGTAACCAAAAGCTGGTCAATTCAGTTTTGTTGAATTTTAGTTTATAAGTCGTATCACATGATAATTCCGCGAGAATATCTTGTTCAGGTGCAGATAAATATTTAGCATTTGCAATTTCCATGTTAAATGGATCTCTGATCCAGTTATTGCAAGGATCAGGAGTAGAAAAATACTTCCTGAAGTTGCTTTTCAAAGTAATTAAATGTTCAACAAATAATTGACGCGTTTGAATAAGCAATTCTTCACTGGAGCTTTCTATGAAATCATTGAGAGTTGGAAAAGACTCATATACACCGTTCTGGATGCGTTTCGACCACAAGTCGATTTTTTTAATAATTGCTTCTATTTTATCTTCAACTTTAAATATATTTACAACAGTACTTTGCAGGCTCAAATTAAGTTCATTCAATTTTGTAAAAATATCAGCCAAGTAAGCCACCTTAGCTAACCAGTTAAAGTCATTGAAACATTCGGTCAGTTCAAAATGCGCATCTATTAAGAACAATCGTATTTCATCTCGAAGCTCAAAAAGGCGAATGAGTACTTTCCCGCGGGACAACCAACGTACATCTGTGTGTAATAATAAATGTGTATGTTGACTACCCATTTCCTCACACAAAATTTTAAAAACTCGGGAATTAAGTGGACGAGCCTTAATGAAATTGACAATTTTAACAACTTCGTCTAATGTTCTTTTCAAATCTGGTGACATATTTTTGGCTGCTAATGATTCTCTGTGAAGGCAGCAATGATTCCAAACAACCTGAGGCGCAACATTTTTTAATACGAGCAATCAATCCAGTTCTTGTACCTGACATTGCACGAGCACCATCAGTGCAAATTCCAACACATTTTGGCCACTCTATTTCATTTTTGGTTATAAAATTATTCAAACTGTTAAACATGTCATTAGCTGTCGTTTGTGAAGGTAGTGAATCACAAAACAATAAATCTTCTTGTATTTGATTTTCAAACTCATATCTAATGAAAGCTAACAAATTGGCATTATTAGTGACATCAGTACTTTCATCCAATTGTAATGAGTAATAGTGACTTTTGCGCACTCTCGATATTAATTTCTCTTTTATATTACATGACATGTCTTCAATCCTATTCTTAACCGTATCATTTGATAATGAAATCAAATTTATATCGTTTGCTGCTTTAGTTCCTAACATTATATTTGTAATTACTTTTGTAGCAGGAAGAATTAATTGCTCTGCTATATTATGCGGCTTTCCTGCTTTAGCAATAAGTAGGGCTACTTCATATGATGCCATTACTGCTTTCTTATTCATACTACCAGTTGCCGTCTTTACCATCAAATTCTGACTTGAAGTAAGTTCTTGTTTTTTCATTGTAAAAAAATCTATAGACTTACTAACATGCTCGCTGTGCTTTGTTTGTAAATGACGTCTGAGATTAGCAGGTTTCATACTTTCATTGGATAAAATTTCGTGACATAGAACACAGACTGGTCTTTCCACATCATTGTTGCAAATATAAGTAAATCCAAATGATAAATAATCATCCATATATTTTCTAATTTTGCGTTTCTTGGTAGAGTTTGCTGTTGATGCCTCATCATCTGATTCTTTTCGTTTCTGTGTTGAACCAGTTTGTAGCCAACGATCCATTTTATGGAGCAATTTATTAACATTGAACTACAATAATATAAATATAACGAATTATTATTTATAAAATGTATTACTATTCATATACCAATATTTTACCTGGAGTTATCAAATCAATTTTCACGATCACAACACTTGGAACTTGAATTAAAAAAACCGTTACAATTGGAATTGGCTTTGGCAACGAACGACCAAAAGTACACACACAATGGAAGAGAACAGCCGGGCCGTAGCCACCGCACGGCGCTGCCGAACCGCAGACCGAACGTACAACTACATAACTACGAGACCGAAATGAAACGAAACCAAGCCGAGTCGAACCGAACCCAAACGAACGTTACACGCCGATGCAAACGACATCGACACCCGAAACTAGCAACACGCAACGCGGTAAATTTTCGAGGGTAGGATATAGTTAAACAATGAACTTTAAATATTTATATATGTATATATTTTTACGATGATTTTTTTTTCAAATGGCTTTGCGGACCCCCAGTAAAGGCTTCGCGGACCCCCAGGGGTCCGCGGACCACAGTTTAAGAACCTCTGTTGTGTACCATTAATGGAGAAAGAAACGGAAATTTTATAATGTGGATAATAACAAAACTGTGATCATTACCTTAGAACACATCTAACGAATTCACTTACCACTTACGCATAAATTTTATAACAATGCAGGCATCAGTATTAACTTTCCAAAAATTATTATATTGTGAATCACGTGTAATAGTTCATATTTAAGTTTGAAATAAAGGAAAGTGATTTTAGAATTAAAAGATGAAATATTTATAAATTACTTTTTGGATATTTATAAGCTCACTGAAGAATCAAATATTCTCTATCGAACGCACATGCTTAATTTTGATGTACAATACTGTCCTTAAAACGTGCTCAAGTTAAAAAAAATTAAAGTTTTATTCTTAGAAATAGAATAAACATTTTGAAATCTGCTAATAAAGCTAAGCTAGAAAGATATCATCAAAGAGAGTGAAATATTATGAAGTGTTTTTAAGATGTCAAATGCATTGTGTGACAAATTCATCTATGACTTAACCCATTACTTTAAAGTAATGTCATATATGGGCATATATAATTATTCCTTATTTTTTTATTTGTACAGTACAAAAGAGAATAAATTATCTGTATTTTATTAAGCTCTTTTCCATTAAATTTTATTATTTTTCTAGTTTCTCCCAAGAATTTCGTTTTTCTCTTCTCAGTCTAGACGTTAAAATTATTTGTAAAAATTCTGATACTTAGAAGGTTCTAGCAAAACAGCTGCTGGCCAAGGTAAATCACATTTATTTTCAGCAATCAATTTTCTTTTAAAGCTGAAATATACTCTTTTCGATTGAAAAGAATAAGTACGAAAGAATAGTACTTTTACACCGCATGGCTATAGTTCTTCCTATCCAGCCACGGCTCCCTGAAACCAAAGCCTATTTTTTTATTAACAGAGTATAAAATGAATCAACTACAGAAGATTGCAAAAACCACAAAAGCGTCAAAATGGAAGGAAAAGGAAACGAGAAAGGAGTACGGAGACAAAGACATTTCTTGCCCTTCCCATGCGGTCACTCTATTGCTTTAACTCTATCATCCACACGAAGAGTAAAAATCGCGGGAATGTCGTATAGCCTTATTTCCCAACGTACCTTTGACGCATGGGAGGAATATATATCCATTCACTCCATGTTTCACTTTTTTACCGCATACCGTTTCCCTCCTTTTTTTCCATGGTTCAGCCATGCGTTGGACATTTTTTTCTTTTTCGCTCACAGCCTTATATAAAAAAGGTGCTCCGGGCAATAAATTCCCAGAGTAGGCTAACTTCCAATACACTTGTGCAAAGAACTGATCTTTATTCCCTAAATTTTGAGTTATCTTGGCATAAGTCAGTATCTTTTACCTCAGGTCCTAGGCACGCGGATTCAAATATTTTTCTTAAAGAAATTGGCTGGAAATATATATCTACATATGTATCCTTATTTGATCAAGAAAGTGAGTAAGACAGGATTCTCCAGTTTTACTGAATTTCTATGGCGCATAAATCTCAGTTCCAAACTGAGTCTTGTTCTTTCTTTGTCTTCAAGGTCTTACTCAATTAAGAATGTGCCATTTCAGTAGCAGATAATTCAGTATAGTTGGGCAACAAATTTTACATATTTGGATAGATTTGCATTTATAGTAATTTTAAGGAAAAATTCAATGAACCCGTCTAAAAAGGTTTCAACGCTAGACTGCGAATTTTGTTAACACATTTATAAAAGGACACATAAGAAATTAAATTTGCAAATAAAATCACCTTGTGATTTACTTATTTTAACTCAAAAATGCACTAACATTACTAGAATAAGCTCTGCAACGGGCTATTTTGTTTCGCCAGCACGCTCTCTAGATCTCTCATCAAGATCTAGACATGGCTGGGAAACTGGAAAACAACCACTCGCCAACCGCTGAGGCTGATGAACTCTGTCAGAGAGTTGAAACCACATAGAATGAAGTACCCGTATTTGTCATTCAAGCTTAGTTCTGCTACATGCCCAGCCGGATTACAGCCGTTGTTGTTGCCAGAGTTGGAACCTTTGTATACGGAATTCTGCATGCTGTATACATATATCCATCAACTGATCTGCAAAGTTAGCCATGTGTTTCTGTTAAATGCAGAATTTATTCTGTTAAATGCAGAATAAATCAGGTTCTGCTATTTGCTTTCCATCCTGGTGTACCAATTTTGATAGCCAACGCTGTTCATAAAACTCAATTATAAGATAAAAGGCATGTTCTCTCTCTTTCCAGCATGCCTTCGCCTTGTAACTGTAGCACATTCGAAGAGTATTAGAGAGGTCCAGGCTCGAGTTCTGGCGAGGGTATTGTTCGTTTACCATGGCTGTTGCTTGAACAGAATTCTAATGACTCTACAATGGCGACCGATCTAAAGGTGGTGAACAATAATTCGCCACTACCAGGATTTAGCGATTGAGTCCCATAATCTTCAGTTGCATTTTAAAAGGGGAGTATATAAGATATTTTCTCCCTTCTTCCAGCACCCCTTCGTGGTGTAACGTAGCACATTCGGTGCGCATTCGAGTCTCGAAAAGGGCATTACTCATTTCTCATGTCTTCTGCCTGCTTCAACAAAATCTTAATGACTCTGCAGAGAACAAGCTATGCAGTAGAAACATTTGCTTAAAATAAGACAGTTATCCATCAGTATACATACATTAGTAAAAATAGCTACACATTTTTGTAAAAATAGCTACACATTTTTATTAGCCTTGAATTAAAATTACTAATATCTGCGAATTTCATAATACTCACAGTACACGTTTTGTTCATTTCACTCAGATCAGCGATTTCCTTTTTCTGCATTTCGTTATAGATATAGTTCAGTAGAGAGTATATTATGTCTTTCCTTCTTGCCGTCATCTGATCATTCTGTTGACTCCGTTGACGTATTCGAAGATAGTTCTTTCTTCTTTCACACCACTCCTGTTGCTGTCTTGGCATTTTTTTCCTCGATAGTTCTTGCTGCTTTTACGTTTTCTGTGCCACTTCCGAAGATTATTTCTACTTTTCTTTTTTTCCTGCACTATTATAATCAATAGCGCATTTTCTTTCTTCATCTTTCGTGATCTCAGATAACAAAAGAGTACCTTAAGCATTATTCTTTTTGATGAGATTATTATCACACCGCGTTATCATAACAGTCATCATTCATTAGTGTTTAGTTATAAAACATTCTTACCATTCAAATACATCACTGTGGACGGAAAGACAACCTCTTTTGTTGCCACGTAAAATGAATATTTTCTCTCTTTTTATTAGTGGCATTACATCATTGTACGAAGCTCTTATCCATATTAACTTGGAATATCATTGTAAGAAAAAAAAGCGTTTGGAGCGCTGTTTTATGTATGATGGGGCTAGTGCTGAAATATGATTTTCTTTCACAATCGAAACTGCATTAAATCAATCATCACTTACACATTCTTTTGTTATGCTTTATATCCTGGAGTATTAATAGCAACACATTTTTAAAATATTTTATTTAGGTACTGAATAATTTACTTTAATTTACTTTTTATTATCGTATGTGTTATTACAGTCGTTTCGTATGCTAGAGCTAATAAATTTAAATAAGAAATTTATTAAATTAGTGAAGAAAATGAGATTAAACTTAGATGTTATTAAAATTTTTAGAACCGCATAAGCAAAATATTCTTTTTACTACACTTTAAATAGACTTACTACAATAATAATCTCAGATCGAAGCAAATGAATTTCACAAGTTTTAGGCAGTTATATTTTTCAAGAACTTCCTTAAAAAATTTATATCTTCTTAAGAATATACAGTGAGCTGATCCTTTTCTTTTTCCTTTTCCTTATTGTTTTGGTACGTTTTGTAACTTAGTTCTTGTCTAGTGGTAATTATATTAGACTTTAAAAAAATTTCGAATATGTTACTGCGGATTGCAAAATGTCAGGAGAATTATCTATGGAAAGATTTATCATTTGATATTTTAGTACTTACGTCGTTAAAACTATTTATGTTTCGAACAGAAAGCGGAAAGTATGTAACTAAAACAAATACCTTCGCATTCGAAGGCCCCCTAACAATGCCCGAGTGAAGAAAGCTGAATCTTGCAAAGTCGACTCAGGTTCGATACCGGATTCACAGGCTGGCTGCACGGTTAGCTTTCATGGTTTCTAATTTCATGGTTTTTAATGGTTCGTAAATGCGAGTCAGTTTCTGTTATAAAATCTTCTATTTAGGATAGCTCTTTGCTAAGGCAGAAGACAGTGTGTGCTTTGCTGTATTCCAGTGCCATTCTGTATTCAAAATATATGAAATATTAAAAAGAGTTAATATATTACAAATTTAAAGCAAATTGAATTAACAGCACATTTGAGCACCATATGTAATATCAGACATTCATGTTTATTCTTATCATAACATACTTAAAATTATTTTCTCCAGCACTCTAGGTTTAATTTGTACCGAAAGTAGTATGAATATAATGCTGAATTTGCTATGAAACTGAGAAAACTTATATTTTGATGCATTTTATCTTTAAAATAGTTTTAATATTTTCTTAATTTTTTTCACTCTTTCTCTGTGTATAAATACATCACGTGATCAGAAGTAAGAAAACAGACAAAATAAGAAGTTAACAATTCCGAAGTATAAGCAGTAACACGATTTGCTTTTCACGACTGTGAGATGTGGCATTTTTGGTTAATAATGTAAGTTATAATATAGTTAGTTAGGAATAGTTTTTCTCAGACACTTTTTGCTTCATTTGCGCTACAAATTTGTACAGCGACGCACCATATTTCACAGGGCAGTACGGATTACAAGTGTTTAATATGTTGGTCGGTGTTCACTAGAATCGAGGATTTCGAGAAGACAGAGATAAAATAGTCGTCTGACGTGACAAGACACCCTCCGCGGCATGTAAGACGGTTCAGCTATAATTCCTGTCACATAATGGAAAATACGTTTTCTAGTATAGCCACAACAAACGGCAACACGTGATTAAGTAAAAGATGCAAATATTCTTGTAATAGAACGTTTCGCTCATAAATAGAATCACGTGTCGTTCGATGCATTTCTTAGCAAGCCTCATTCTGCTACCGTCTCTACGTTTTGATTTACTATATTTTTACTTTTCCTATTACTTTTGGATCAACTTTATATGCAACACGCATATTCATGCATTGCTAGGTAGTTTTATAGCTCGACTGTGCAGTTACGTATATTCACAACATTTTAAATTTTGATTTATTTATACAATATAACATACACATTTAGCGTCCAGCAACATACTGGGGGAATGAAACACATTATTATTACATATTTATGGCTTCTTTCTCGGATATATTAATTACTATTACACTCTGCGCCATCTAGTGGTGCCAATTTAAACAAGGCTATTTTCTACCGGCGGATTACATTAGTATGTTAGAGTCAAACAAAGTTAGACTAGGAACTTTGCAATAAGAATGGTTCATAAGCATTCCGATATTAATTTACAAAAGAAAAATTACCAAAAGATGCTGTTTTCAGGAATATTAATAAAACCATTTCTGCAATTATTCGTACCGTATAATCAAAAGCCTAAATGGCCATAATTATGAAAACATATGACTTAGACAGATTGCGACTTGTCTTCCCTTTATTGCTTTGTGAAAACGGGGGCTGCTTATGGTCAAGCACCTAAGACATCTGCCGTGGGATGCATTTTAAGGGATTCTGAATCATGCAGCCAACTCGTTTGCTGGGATATGAAACTGGACTAAACTACCTGTGTTAACGCCTTCACCGTTCGACCAATGTTTGTATGAAGTTGTAAACTTGCATCCAATCCTTCGCAACTATTAACTCGTCGTTTATAACGAGGTCTTTTAAAGTGCCAGATGTATATGTAAAAAACCCGTATGCGAGTAACTGTTGTCTTCAAGAACAGGATACAATATCTTGGTTACTTTAGAATTGAAATCATCATAATGAAATGCTGCTCAACTGCTTAGAGTTTATATCATAGTAGTATTTGCAATGTAAGTATAACACTGCTCTTCCTAACCTCACCCTCTTATGCTTTGAAGAACATGTCTTTAAATCTTTTTTTTTTCTTTTTTTCATTTGCGGAATATTTTATGCAGTTCTTACATCCCTCTTTGGACTATGTTTACATTGCTATTGTTATAATAGTTTCCGGTAATGTTATTCTGAATTTTCTTATATCCGTATATTTTTCGATGAGTACAGTGCGTTTAGAAATTTGTAAGGCTGAGTTTTTCACAAACCCAAATACGAAGCTGAGAAATTATGACTTACATTATTTGGTCGCTGACAAATATTTTTTAACTTCGTTCCATTAAAATAACATCCATTTCTGAAAGAAATTTGAATCTAAATCTTTGTTTTATTTTACATAGCGGATAGCTGCAACTAAGGATTTAGTGGCTGAAGAGCGAAAATCAAGAAAGCTTTGTCCCATGCAGGTGGCAAATACCATAATTCAAATAAAAATCTTACTGCGCACCTGCAGACTTCCTGACGTGGAATTTCCCCTTAAATAGCGTAATTTTAAGCTAATGTTATTAATTAAAAAAAAACTGGAGTGACTGGAAAAAAAACTTCAAAGACTGATTCTGTGAAGTAATCCAGAATCTAGGTGAATAGACAGTCAAACTAAAAAAAAATGCACACTTTTGCATTTTCCTCTTTTAGGCAATTTCAGCTTACGCTTTCCATGACTCGACTAGGACATTTATTAAATTATTTATAGCATTGTTCTATCCTAGGTATTTTAACATAAAATCAGATTCTTCTTAAAAGACATGCTGCTTTTTTCTATGATACCGTAACCGTGCTCCAACTGGTAATAGTAATCAAAGGAACTGTCATGTCTACAGATTTTTTCTTTTCGTACTTCAGCGGTTAAGCTCGTTTTTACCTCTCATTGGTCCTGAAGCTATGGTTTTCTGAAGCTTTTTCTCTTCACTACGGTTTTTTTTTCTCTCCAGCCTACTTTTGTTTCTTTAACTTGTGTCCCCCCCCCCCCCCGGTTTTCTTTTTGCCTACGTGTTTTATTTTTATTGTTTACACATGCATTTTTTATTTTTGAGTAGCTTACATCTTTGCACTTTTGCTAAAATACTTGCTTCAGGGTTGTTGGTTTTGTTTTAACACATGTATGGGCTTTGTTACTACTTGTGTGTTATTTATATTTTGACACCTGTGCTCTAATCTACGACCTCCAGTCTACGTCTGTGCGATTCTTGTGGAGCCTTTCGAGGAGTTGTATTTTATTTCATTTTTTTACACTTTTGCAATCCACAATTCTTTTGTTTTTGTTATTCCTAATTCTTTGTCCATTACCATGTTTTTATATTATCAAACATTACAAGTAAAATTTCAAATGTTTGATCCTTTTGATTCTCATTCATTTTTTGTTCACTCTTAAACATTAATGAGAAACGAAATTGGTTTTCTTTATATTAAACGTACCTCTAATTATCCATAATCGCATTTAAAAATTGTTTGAAATTTAAGACAATTAACTTTCTTCAGTGTTCAATTCAGAACATGTGACAACTCATACACAAACGTGAATTTCAGGCGGTTTGTGTTCCTGATGTAAATTAGGTTCTAAAATTCGTCGCAAAACGTAAACTAATTGGCGTAAAGCCCAAATGGATTTGAAACAGCATGGCAAGGTCCCCCCCCAAGTGGTCAAGGGTTAAAAGTGACTGAACACTGATAGTTCGATCAGGAGTTCAAGTCCCGGCAAACTGGCTGGCTGGACTTGCGTTCTCATGGATACGAGCCAATTTACCTTAAAGTGTCCTCCACGGAACATCCCTCTCTTTCCGTATAGTATCTAATAGTGGAGTGCATACTAATAGCATAGAAATATTCGTTATTCAAAATTTTAAGAACGTTTTCTCAGTCTACTTGCTTCAGTAGCTTCATAGTCACCACATTTTACATACTGTAAGTGAAATTACTCGTATACTTACAAAGAATTAAATTTTTATTAACTGTAAACGAGAGTGTTCACTGAAGAAGTCTCCAGTTCAGCAAGGAGTTCAAAGTTTTCAAAGTTCCTGACACTCATAATCAAGTTGTTCGTTCTCTTATCTCTAGAATAATTAATTTTAATGATAAAACTTCCATTCTTAATCTAAATGTCAACTATTTGCAAAGGGTTTGAGGAATCTATCTAATATTACTATAAAGAGTTACAAAGTTTATGAATGCGAGCAGAAAATTTTGATGGATAAGAAGGATCATACTAAAGCAAAGATTAAACTCTTAACTAGGAATCCATATTGCTCCCCAAAACTTTTGAACTTTTTATATTCTAAAACTTAAAATTACGATTATGCAATTATTCTCATAAAATGTTTGTGGTAAGTTCCAAGAAAGTAATTACACAAGACTATGAGTTTCCTCAATTCTATAAAATGAGTTATTTATAAATGGTTTCCTTGTTACAACATCAGTCATTCGCTTTATATCCATCAACCAAATGTACAGTAATTCGCTTTTTCCAGTTGCTACAAAAAGATATTTTCACATGAACAAGCTCCAGCTGAATTTTACTGAAGAATTTTCCGGGAAACAAAATTTAGATTATTTAAATTTCCATTCATTAAAACTAAATCTTTATAATTAAACATTCTTCACAGTTGTGAGAACACGATTTTCTCACTGATGGATTTAATCGTCATCCATTTAAGCGTAAGTTGAATCATCATCGTATAGCTGCATACGGGAATAAATTCTCGCTTAACTGGTTTTTCCCCCTCTTTCTGACGAAGACGCTAAACGGGAGGTTGGGGTTTCGGCCCTCGCTCTTCCTGCAATAGAGTGTGAGAAGGTAAGACGCAGTTGAGGCTAAAACGAAATAGCACGAGGTGCAGAGGAAGAGAAAAGAATTAAGTCTAACATGTTCTTAAAAGTTTTCAAAGTTTTCAGAGTCTAACATGTTCTTAAAAGTATAATCTTCTACATTTGTGTATTTCATCATGGTTTTAAATTCCTGCAATTTTTATACATTTATTCGTCATAACTGAACCACGTGATGCGTAATTTACAGAAAGTGTGATTTAGCTGAAAGAGGCCTAATGTTCGAACTGAACCACAAATGTGAACTCCATTCCTATGAATTTATTTTGCAGAAAATAAGTGACACATTGCGAGTAACTTGACAGCACGAGTGCAAGTGAAAATTAATTAATGCTTACAAAGAGCGATCTTCTACGTTGTGGACAAATTACATCCAAAAGTAGTGGATACACGAGTGGCGCCTGTAGCTAGTGTTTAGAGTAATAATGTTCTTCTACACCATATTTAACCCAGTATAAGATGTTAATCATATATGAATGATTAAATAAACTAATTTGATGTCATCACGCGTGTATTTATTGAAAGGCACTGTACCAAGTAGTGGGTAAGTGAAATGTTTTATACATTTTTCTATCTAGCTTTATTAACGCAATGTACTATAATTTAGTGTAGGCCAGCAATTATTGCGCACATGTGACTTTCTTTTCGACGCCTTGAGCGTATCTCGTTTAGTACCAATTACGCACCACCACAACTTTAAACAATCTTTGTATTTTATAACAACTTTTGTCACGTGAATATTTGGAATATTTGGTCGAGTAATTATTTCATTCTCATTTTTACTAATATTTGTTTGCAATATTTTAAATGTAAATGTAACCTATTTTCTCCTCTTATAGGTCCCTAAATGAATGAAAACTGTGTCATCTTAGAATACAATAAACAGAATTTTGCCAAGTTCTCAGCTGTCATGAATTCAGTTGCCTCTGCCATTCAATTTCTTTTCTATCCTGGAATGATCTAATTAACTGCCTTTCCTTGACATCTTAGCTGCAGGAAAGGAATCTAGTTTAGCACCAAAGAATACTGCAAATTGTTCTTATTTTGCTTACTCCCACATGTCAGATTCTGCAATTCTATTAAACAAAAGAGGACTTCATTTTGATATTCCCATTTCCAATCTCTCAAGATTTATTCCTCAGGTTTCATTCTTTGTCAAGAATTCAATTACTTAAAAGCGGTTGCTATTGACATGGGTCTCTTACTTCACACCGTTTGCAGAATGCATCAAATATTTTTATGCGTGCACTTCATACCGTATGTAAAAAGCGTAAAGAACATGCATGAATGCAAAAATGTGAACATTTTCTTCCATTCTAAATGCTGGTAATTATTAAATGCTTATATACTTTCTCCCTTCTACCATTTTAGTTCAAAGGATTAAGATATAATAAAATTTATTGTAAAACATTAAAATTCATTTTGTTCCTTAAAGATGATATTAACAGAAAATTGGCCATAACGAATAAATCATCCGAAATTTAATATTTTGGGCAAGATAAAAAGTGTTTGCAAGTACAGCAAATTCACGAGCTACAAAATTATAAAATATTTTTAGCCTCTTTACTATGCATTTAAATTTACCTCTGCCGAAATACTGGAGACCTTTCTTTAGCTAGTGAAGTGGATTTTCATGAATTGTTCCACATCCAAAGGATATGCTTATTTTAATTAACGAAGCTAATTCTAATTATTTGTTTCCTTCATATTTCAAACAGTTTAATTCGCGATTCGTTTCTGGGCTATCTGATTTCTCGTTTCTGGCCTAATATTTCTTTTTTACCCTTCACGGATGATGAAATATATCGCAAATGCTTTTATATTTATTCATTTGCTGATAGTTTTCTTTAAACAAAGTGGTTGGATTTTTGAAATAGATCTAACCTCTGATCTGATTTAACCAGCTATAAACACTTTTCTATTTTTTTTATCGTGATACTAAAGATAATTTTCTCAATAATTCGCCTCAAATATATGTTGCCTTAATAACAAATACCTGTAAGTTTGAAATTGCTGTCTAGTATATTCAATTTACTGAAAATAGGATGAAAAGCTAATGTCATTCAAATGTTGCGGTAATCCGTGTTAACCCGGCATTACACGCGCGAGAAAAACGAACGGCATTACACGCGCTGGGTGTGTCATACCCAGGGTGGTTTCTTCCTATTATCTACTATAAAATTTACACAAAACATAAAACAGAAGAAAAAGATAAAAGTCAAAACAATTTTAAACATATATATTTAAAATATCACTTACAATTATTCTGTGCATTTCCTGCAAATACATGCCATATGTTCCATACATACATGTTTTTGACATTTTTCACAAATATATTTGGTTTTTCTGTCCTTTTTAGATCTACATTCAGCACATCTTTTAATTATTACTTTTGCCTTCTTAGCAGATGGTTGAGAGTCCTCATTCTTTACCAGTTTTACTTTCAAACTTTGCGGGAGCATTGTTTGCTGGCTTCTGATCTTTTTGTAGTCTGCAATTAGTCCAAATCCCAAACTTTTCAGAAAAGAACGTCGTGTTCGATTCTGAGTCGGTGGTTCCTTAGTGGATAGCAAAATAACGCGTGCATTTATAGCAGCTACATTCAACATTGCATAAAATATCGTCATAGGCCATCGATTTGTTTTTTTAGCTGTTGAATACGTTGCAGCCATTTCGTCGACGACATCCACAGCTCCTTTCGTTATATTATAGAAAGTTATTATTTCGGGTTTCTTTGATTCTCCAGTAGTGATGTCTATTGCATTATCGTTATGCATTGTTGAGAGCAGAAGAACATTTCTATTCTTCTTTGGTACATACGAAACAATAGTCGTTTCTTTCTGAAATCCAAACATGGAAGAGTAAACGTCCCTTTTTCTTGTATTCAAGAATATTGGAGGAATTTCTTTCTTATTTTTTCTCAATGTCCCAACAATTGTTATATTTTTTTTCAAAAGTTCCTGTGAAAGCGGATAAGAAGTGTACCAGTTATCCACTGTTAGATTTCGTCCTGAATTATACAGAGGTTCCATCAATCTTTTTACGACACTACTGGGAGAATTATCTACTTGAAATGGACCTTTCGGCTGTTTACCGGCATATATTTCCATTTTCCAAGTATAGAAAACTCTCGAATCGACGAGCGCAAAAACTTTTATTCCATACTTCGATGGTTTCTTTGGCATGTATTGGCGAAATGGACATCGCCCTCTAAAAGATTCTAATTTCTCATCTATGGTTACATACTCTCCAACGTTGTACGATTTTTGGCAGTTTTCTACAAAATTTTCGAAGAATTCACGTATCGGGGCCAGTTTGTCTAATTCTTTTCTGCTCTTGCGAGTCTGTATATCATCAAATCGGATGCATCTTAATAAAAAATAAAAACGTGTTGATGACATGGTTGTACGGAATATTTCTATTCCAGTGCCGTCTGTTGCCCAAAGATCTCGTATATACAC
>KK116028.1:182726-262369 GCA_000611955.2 Stegodyphus mimosarum
TGAATTATCTATTTGCTGAATTTTCTCGAATCTTATATATATATATATATATAGGATATAATAAAATACGATGGCTACGCTAAGAAATGATTGTCAACCTTAAAATTGACTATCCTTAATTTGGTGTTCTCATCCGTAAGTTCACCTCTTGTCGCAAATTCGAGATCTTTCCGTGTTACATAACGCTGCTTGAAACACGGAAATTAAAATTAACCAATCACAGCTTAGCTGCACCCACACGGTATAAATACTGCTTCCCGAGCAATTACGGCATTCGTTTTCCTGACTCCTGCCATGCAAACTACTCTGCGCCGCGTTTGCTTTCCTTTCTAAGATGCTTACGTCGTACTTTTAAATCAGTGTACATAAAAATCATCGTATTTAACTATGATTGGATAAATGTTTACCAACATAATTTGATATTTTTGAAAATAATGACTTGTTAAAATCCAGTTTGGTTATCTTCGTTTGTATGCCTTCCACCTTCGGCCATGACGACTGTAAACTGCTAAAAGTACCGACGTTGTCTACGCAATTAAAATATCATATATATATATACTATTGAAAGTAAAATTCTAAAGCTAAATTTTAAAATTAAATTTAAATTTAAATTTTACCTTACATTACGGAAAACGAAAGAAGTCGAAGATGATAAGTCCACATTCTTCGCCCAGACACATCTCTTTCTGTGCGTGATAATTTTGAGTGGGAGATTGGATAAATTAGAACATCGGGACCTATATCTAGAAGAAAGCCGTTAAACAGTGAGATTTTTATCTGCGTGACAGCTATCTGGAGAGAATCCACTGCGTAAACTCACAAAAATAAATAATGAAGATAGCTTTGACGAAAAGAAGACTTTAACTTGTTCGTCAATATTCCTGCAGTCCACATCCTTCTTGGGCTAAGAGGCAGCCCACAGTTTTCGTTTTATACAGCGGAATAAATAAATAAATATACAAAAATTTAAAATGAATAATATGTGTACTTGACTTAGGTCTTATAAATGTAGTAAACATCATGTTTTCATTAACTTAAAATAATAATAAAAGCAAAATTACAGAAAAATAAGCCACATTGAGGAAAATCAAGTTTGGAACAATTCCTGAAAATTAAGCTGAATAATGATATCTTCTTCTTCAATCTTCAATAATGATACTTCAATAGTATCTTCTTAATGGAATCTTTAACAATGATCTTGTTTAACGAAAGCTTTTCAAAATATAAAAAATTTGAAAGCATCCTTTAATTATTGTATATAATCAGGCATTAAATATAATGCATAATTTATTGAAAATAATAATAATAAAACGAAAATCTAGTTATAGACAGATCAGGAAATAAGAAACATGTGAACAGTGTTCTAAAGATGCATTTTCTTTTTAGTTTAGTTTGAGGTAGATTTATGACATGACCAGAATTTAATTGTGTAGACCAATTATGGGGAAGAGGAGTATTTGGCGTTTTGTGATTTAGATGACTCAAGGTAAGTAAGATTAGAGCTTCTATGTTAGGAATTCCATTTAGGATATGAGGCTAGTAAGGAAATTAGAAATAAAATATTGAAGATGTAATTATACGTAGTGCTAGAGAGATATTCTCTGGAGTAAGGAAAACGATGGTTGGTGCAACGATATGGCTCAGTTGCGAAACGTAGTATGTGGAGTCCGCTTCTGCTATTAATAATTCTCTATCATTTTAGATGAGTGTACGTAAATGCATCAATTATGTGTAGTGAAATTATTAAAAAATAAGCAAATTAAAATAAAATACAGTGATAAACTGCACTTATATATTCCAAATTTAAAATTAATAAATATTTAACAAAATTGAATTAAATTGAATTAATCGCAGCTTAAAAATTTTAACTGTGGTTAGTTCTTTCTAATATTTAGTAAAAATTAAAAAAAAAACATAAAATTTTGATGAAATATTTTAAATTTTATTTGAAGCTATAGTCAGCATTTCATCAATTATTTTAGGATATTTGTGATTATGTATAGGAACATAGAAATACAAAAAGGAAATAACATTATTTTAGTGTGCAGTTTTCATAGGAAATGATCAAGGTATAAATTATTTATTTTAGCGTCACATTCGCATATTTACACAGTTGCAATTACGAAGATACAATATGGAAAAGCACAATATGTGCTTCGTATGTTATCTTATCACTAACATAAATCCAAAAATTCGTAATGTAAATCCAAAAAATAAAGTAGTAAGTAATCGTAATAAAATAAAATAAAGTAAAATCAAATCTACTATGTCCAAATAAATAAAGTTTAACGAAATAAAAAAATTACGTATCTTTGTTTTGCTTTTATTTTATAATATTGCAGATCTTGTTTTCAGGAAAAGCAATCTGAAATACTGCTAAGAAATAATTTATTTATTTTTACATTAAATTAAAATTTAAATACTAGCTAATTTTATAAATTTTTTTAATACAGTAAATTTCAAATTATCTAGATTTCAGTTAAGAAGAATTGCCATTTTGTTGATTGTTTTCACTCTTTTCTAGGCCATTAAAACTTAATCTTGCTGCAGTTATTTAAACTTCATTCATGCTTTTTTATTTATATAAAACAAACCTGCAAAACAGTCTAGTATATATAGTCTTTCAAAGTGGTTACTAATAATGTTTTTAATTACATTTATTTGACTTTGTCTGATTGAAAAACAGAAATAAAAACACTATTTTTTCTAAACGAAGACAGAAGATATGTATTTTTTCTTGTTTTATTCAATCCCAAGTCATCACACATTAGCTAGCAAATGTAAAGAATTTTAGTAACATGCCATATGACAGATTCGAAGTTTATAAACATTACTAGAAAGTACCTTACTTATAGTATATAAGAATAGTGCTTTTTATGTTATCCGCGAATCACTACATAGCCATTGAATGTATTTATTTTCTGAAATCAAATGCATTCTTTGGAATTTTCAATCTTTGACCGGCACAGGTTTTCTCTAAAAAAGCCCGAATTTTCCAAAACTGCCGTAACAAATAGATGTTTTCTTGATTTTAATGCATAAATACCCCTGGTATTCTATACCTGGATTTATGCATTTTTAATATATTATTTTAATTTCTTGGACATATTTTACGTATACATGCGCTCTCAAAGACATCACGAAAAATGATCTAGGCTCTATATATGTGACCTTGCCAGATAGGTGGCTTTAAGAGTTCTCTCTCTTTTTTTTTTTCTTTTTTTCCCTCGCACAAGGAATTTGTGCCTTAAAATACACTCTTAGACAAAAGCGACGCACCACGACGCACCGAGAATATATAAAGCAAATTGGACACAAATTGATATGCATACAGGTTTCGACGGAAAATGCAAAATTTTATATTTTGGCTGCCAATGAATGAAAGGTTTTCGCTACAGCGCATCTGATCTGCGCAGCTGGTAGGACATTTAAGAGGTAATTACGATTTCAGGTCATAAATTCTTCACGAATTTCATTCCGTTTACTCTGGTAGACAATAACTATGCCTCGCATATAGGTGCGCGAACGATATGCGCAGATGTCAGAATCTGAGAGAGGTCGTGTAGTTGGGCTCAGAAGCCGGTTGGCCTTATTGGCGAATAGCTCGACATTTGAGCAGGAATTCTTTATTGTTGATCAAGGCATTATCATGCAAACTACGATGTTGCTGCGCTGCCACTAATTCTAACCTAGCTCAAATCAGGTTTAAAAATACAACATAAGCAAGAGAGTAAAGGTTGCTTTGCATCGTTATCCTTGGGCATCTTACGACTGACAGGATTAATTTACTATAGGTCTCTGTCGATTTTGGTGGAGAGTATACCAAAGAATTGTTCCAAGGTTTACCAAAGACTAGTTCCGAGGATTTCTTATTTCTCTACACCTATTATCAAGAAATGAAAAGGATTCAAGAATTGACAGCGTTTCAAATGTCCTCATACCGCAAAAGCACAGAAGATATTTGTAGTTATGAATGAATAAAAACGTTATTCTCGATTACCATATTCTTAATATGAAATACATACCGCAATGTACACCATATGTACACATTCTTCATCACATTTATATCTTTGTGCATCGCTGTGATTATACGATTGATGAAAGAGAAGGCAACAGCAGGAAGGCGACGCAATCAGTATGGAAGCTCGGAGAGCAGTGAATATGTTAAGGTTCTCAAATATGTTGGTCTCGGTTTGCTTTATCTTGATCGGCTAAAACGTCCCTGTAAGTGCCTTTATCACTTAACAAGAATCATATGCTAGGGATGTATTTAGAAATGACGCAGTTTGGAGAGTTTATTTATAAGCATGTATGTGTATAATAATTTTACAAGCATACATATAGTTTACAACTATATTTTGTAAGCATACCATATATATATATATATAAAGAAATACGGTAAAAGACCGAAAAATTAAAAACAAACATTTTTAATCACTCCTGCGGTATAGCTGCAGGATTAAAGTAAATTAAACTTAAATCACTTAAAGTTAAAATTGAACTGGAATCAAACCAAGGCATTTCCTTAACAATATTAATAATTGCAACCGTGTATAAGAGGTTATACGGGATCTAAACATATCAAAATTAAAATAAGAATTCATCGATAGAACAAAGGCGAAAAATAAAAATGGGAAAAGAAAAAAATATACAAATTATAAAAATATTGAAAAATAAAAATTAATCTTTTGTTACTGAAACTCTAATTCAAAACTCATGAGAGGAAAATGAATTAAAGTTTAACAGAAGTCGATTAATATGTTTGGAATGCATGTTTCGTTGTTCTGGTACATTTGAGATCAATCACCGAAAAACGATTTAATAAATTTTCATTAAGGACATTAAAATTCACTTAAAACCGAAACCTCGAATCTCAAATGTATCCAGAATTTTTCCTACGCGAATTTGAAACACTTGTTTATTGAAAAAAAGAATAAAACATAACATTGTGCCAAACTGACTACTGAAAACAACATAAACACTTTATGCAAATTGACCATTCAAAATACCAAACTGGTCAAATAACATTACATGTAAATCCGACATTCAAAAGTACAATTTAAGAAGCAAAACAAATATACTTTAAATCAAATTATCATTTAAACAACATACAAAAATTGGGTGGTTCCCTAATATGTAATCCTAAACTTTTAATACCAAGAAGACGAAAACTTTTCAGAAGAGAATTCTATAAATAATATAAAATCTAATCTGAGCCTTAAACAGCTAAAATCTAAAAACCTATGTGTAAAAATTTCATACTTCTTGAAAACAGTTTGCGATAAAATTAAGGTTAAGATGAGTGTCTAATAGGAGAACAAAGTATTTTAGCATGTATTCAAAATCTCCTATCCTGTTAAACTTTGTGTAGGGTGATGCAAAACGTTGAGTGCGGTCTGTAAAAATTATTTCCGACGAGGAGAGTGATTGTTAATTCCAGCTTGGAGGCGGTAGAAACTATCTAAAAGATGCTGTCCTCTGTAAAATCTTAAAACGGGAATATATGTATATCATACAGATCTTACATATATACGCTAACATCATGCTAATCCGGATGCAGAAGGCACAGCTTACTATCATACCAAACAGCATCATGTTGAGTATACTATTTATGTTTAGCTAACAAGCCAATGAAAAGGAAGTGAAATAGATTATAGCAAAGTAAGTTTAGTTTGCATAGTCATTACGAAAAACTAAAAAGGGACTTTGAAACTAAATTTGTGCATAAACGAAAAACCATTACGATAGCTTTCAACAATATTTCGCAAATTCAGTATTCGTATATTTCAGTCAGGCTGTTCACGGATTTTTAGAGGATTTTTTTTTGTTATAAAAAATTTGCCTGCCTGGAAATTTGGCTTTTAACTGCAACTACACTCGTGTCCATAAATTAAGGATAATTCGGAGTCACGCGGAAATCAAACTCTAAAATAAATATATCACCTGTGAAATCACTACACACGTCTTCAAGAATCATATGCAAATTTCAGGAAGTAACCAGATGACACCGATGGTACGTCACAATGACGAGAGTGTAAGAGAGTGATATATAAGGAATAGAGGCAAAGAAGTAAAATTGTTCGCAGGCGTTTTATAAGCATTTCAGTGCAATAACCGAATAGTTATGACACAAAGGACGCATTTGGATGATTTTTTACGTGGTAGAATTATCGGCCTTCTGAAATGTGGGCGTACCCAACTGGAAGTAACAGACGAACTTGGATTTGTTCAGAGTATTATCTCCAGGCTTCGGCAACAAATCCAAGATGATGGTAATGTGAGTAGACGTTACAGCACAGGTCACCCCAGAGTTACAACGCCGAATGAGGACTGGTATTTGGCAGTTACTGTCAAAAGAAACAGGCGGAGCACAGCCCCAGACCTGTCTCGTCAGCTCTCTTCAGCCACCGATACGACAATTTCAAGGCATACCGTGTATAGACGCTTAGGGCTGATTGGTCTATATTCTCGTAGACCTGTCAGATGCGTTCCACTAACAGCAACTCACTATCGCCTGCGGTTAGCCTGAAGTAGATCATGCATTGTGGACATCGCAACAGTGGGTTTGTGGGATGTTTTTCGATGAGTCCAGGTTTAGCTTGCAGTCTGATTCTCGCCAGACTTTCATATGGAGAGCTCCAGGTACCCGTTACCACCAAGAAGAAAAAATTGAGCGACACCGTTACGGTGGTACAGGAGTGCTCGTTTGAGGTGGAATTATTCTGGGTTCCAGAACTGACCTGCATGTTCAAATTGGAACCATGACAAGCCAAATGTATCGAGACGTCATTCTGGAACAACATGTACGTTTGTTTCGGGGCGCCATGAGCGCACAATTTGTATTTATGGATGACAACGCCCGTCCTCAAGGTGCAAACATCGTAAGCGAATGCCTTCAATCGGAGGATATTACCCCTATGGACTGGCCAGCATTCTCACCGGACTTGTATCCAGTACAGCACGTGTGGGACATGCTTGGCCGACGAGTTGGAGCCCGTCAACCTCCTCCTACATGTCTACCGAAGCTTCGGAGAGCATTGCCTTTTGAGTGGTATAATATCCCCCAAGATCAGATCGATAATTTTATACTCAGCATGCCTAGGCGTTGTACGGACGTATTGCATCGTCTGGGAGACATACAATGTATTAACCATCATACCAACCATGTAATATTGGTTTTTTGTAAATAGGTTTTTTTGTAATTTGCTCCAGGGAGAAAACTTCGCTCATTTTTTTAATAATATCAAACATATAGCATCTTCTTTTGCTGTTTACCTTTTGTTTAAAAAATAAGCTTTACAAATAAGTCAAATTTGTTTTGCTTCTAACTCTTCCTTTGCCTGATTTTGCATTATCCCTAATTTATGGACATGAGTATAAATTTTTGAAAGAATAAATTATCGTCTGTTACATGGTACTTTTATTTTCATGGAAAAAGACTACTTTTAAAGAACTCATGAATGGAAGGATAAGTCTGTTTTGATTCCGAAGAAATTTATTTTTATCTAGTTTCTATAAATACCGCGAAAGCCATGAATTTCGGTATCTAAAGCTACGATGTGAACAAAAAAAATGAAAAACAACTTCGAAATTTGGCCTCAAGTGGAAAAATTGTTCCAAATATATAAGTAAGGAAAAAACGGGAAGTTTCGAATATTGCAAATTCAAGATATTTAGCGTTAAAAGAAAAACTGCCAAATCAAAGGATCACAGCAAAATCATTAAAATACTCAGTGTGCATTGTAAACAAAGCGAATAATTTTGATTTACACAGTCCAGTCACATTAATGTGACCACCACGTACTTTCCATGTCAGAGTTAAATAACCAATCACAGAAGGCAGGTGGCAGCACAGTGCAGTTGAGCGTATATAAAGGGTGTGTGAGGGCTTCGGAAAACATTTCAATCGTTGGCGTAATGCAGAAACGAAGCGATTTATCCGACTTCCAAAAGGGCATGATCATTGGCTTTCTGGCCAAGGGTGGAAGCATTTCCGAAACGGCTGAGTTTGTGAACTGTTCGCGTGCCGCCGTGGTAAAAGTGTACCGTGCATGGCAAAATGGGACTGTCCAAAATCAGCGACGTGGCAAATGTGGTGCACCACGGGCCATAGATGACAGAGGCGAACGACGGTTGCGGAGATGCGTTCGGGCAGATAGACGGGCTACCGTTGAGCAACTGACCACCAAAATGAACCAAGGGGCTACCAAAAGTGTCTCCCAAAGTACTATTCAGCGAACATTGCTGCGTCTGGGCCTCCGAAGCAGACGCCTGGTTCGTGCACCTATGCTGACTGCTGTTCATCGACGGCGAAGGCTAGAATTTGCACGCCAGTACAGCAGCTGGACGTCCACTGAGTGGCGACAGGTTGCGTTTTCGGATGAATCGCGTTTTATGCTCCATCGGACAGATGGACGTTGGCGTATAAGGCGTGAAACCTCTGAAAGGAACCACCCTGCAACCATTGCCGGAACGGTCCAAGCTGGAGGCGGGAGCATTATGGTCTGGGGAATGTTTTCCTGGCATTCTCTAGGTTCACTGATCATTGTGGAAGGCACAATGGATCAATACAAGTACGCATCTGTCCTTGCGGACCATGTTCACCCCTACATGCGCATTGTTTTTCCTCAGGATGATGGCATCTTCCAGCAGGACAATGCGAGGTGCCATACAGCTGCCAGTGTACGTGCGTGGTTCGAAGAGCACCAGGATGAGTTTACCGTCCTCCCCTGGCCAGCAAACTCACCTGACTTAAACCCAATCGAGCATCTGTGGGACCATCTCGATCGAGTTGTTCGCGCCATGGATCCTCAACCGCGTAATCTAGCGCAGCTGGCCACGGCATTAGAGTCGGCATGGCTCAACATCCCAGAGAACACCTTCAGGGACCTATGTGACTCTCTTCCTGCACGTCTCGCAGCAGTCCGCTCTGCGAAAGGTGATTATTCTGGATTTTGACAGATGGTCACATTAATGTGACTGGACTGTGTATATCTTAAAAAGACGAAAGGAACATAATGTGTAAAGTCCTTCTTTACGATATATCGCCGAGTGTAGAACGCGCTGCAGAATTATTTATAAGAAACATTTACCCTGATCAAAATACAAACATGTTACCAGAGTAGGAGAATCTTTGGTATATTTTAATGATTTCAATGAAAAGAGATCCATGTATTATCATCAAAGGAGTAAAATATTTTAAAACATGGTTAAAAGAATCTGAAAGAAGTTTTTCAAAGGGATTTACAATTGATGTTTTTTTTTTTTCATATAACGGCAAATTAAAAATAAAGAGAGTGGGGAAGAACTCCAGATAAACGCCGCTTATTGTCAGAAACGTGTATGATACCCAATTTTCACATATGAAATACCATTCTCTTAAGCTACAGTGCCGTCAATCAGTAGAACTGCATCAGGATAAAGCAAGCAGCCACACGGCAAAATCCACTATCAGTTTTTTTTTTCTTTTTTTCTTTTTTTTTTTTTTAAAAACGGAACAAGAAACGGAAATCAAAGCCATACCCTTCACTTGTATCTTTACTAAATTTCCTATGTATCGCCCATGGATTTTTGCGTTTTAGAATTTCAAAGAACGGATTGCCTAAATGTAGCCCTACAAACCTCCTTGAACTCCTTGTGCTTTTGCACATTTAAAAAGAGGACTGACCAAACGTGGAACAACAACCCTCTTTGGATTTAGGAAAGCTGTACAAGAGGAATGGAATAAAATGCCTCTTCTCGTAATACAAAAGGCTTTATTGTCTTGTAAATTACGATATAGAAAAATAGTAAGGAATAAGGGTGGTTATTAAACAAAACATTTAAAAAGCAAAATGTTTAGGTAAAGTACTTCTGTAAAATACAAACAAAATCGTCTAAAAATTGTGAGAACTGCCTCTTTATTGCAGTTCGCTATCCGTTAGTAATATTTCGTAAATAGGAAACAATTTCGACGAACGTATGTGAAAGAATATCTGCGATTTCGGATAGAAAATATTTAATATATTATTTAATTTGCGTAAGCATTTGTTTAGTAGTTGAGTTTTGCATGTTGTTTGATAAAGCTGAAATATTATTCTATTTGTCGCGTAATCGTTTTTAAATTAAAAGAAAAAATTTTTTACCAGAATGGCAACAAATACATGTTTTTCGAATTTTTGCTAAAAACATATATGTAGAAAGAAAAATAATACTTTTATTTAGAAATTGACACAAAACGATACAGATTAAAACACACGATATAGTAGAAAATGAGAGATATATCACAAACTATAAAAAATAGTTAATGTTATTTACTCCCCTTTGACAACGCCTTGTTTTAAATAAGCTGACCATTCAGGAGAGATGACGTTTCCCGTAATTAATTAGAACTGTTCTTGATCCACTTAGTATCTTGTTTGAAAGTAAAACCTGAAGAACTTAGAATTCCTAACTCTGACATGAATGGATATGAATACGTAATTCATATTTAGTTTAGAAAACTTCCCTTTTTAACAAACGGAGCCGCCATTTTATTTATTTCGTTATGTGTTATTTTCAAACTGAAAGAATGGGCTGCTTCTGCGTTTGATTGCTGTATGCTGTCACAAGAGCAGAATGATTGATATTATCATTTTTATGCAAATATATGTAAATGCATGTAAGAAAATCGAAGATATCTTGACTTAGTAAGCACATTAAAAAGGATTTATAAAAAGAGTTATTGCAGAACAAATAGTCGTTTTATTTTTCGTGAGAACAGATGTTACTCAAACATACAATTCGAACATAATTTCTATAGCAAGTACTTTGTCAGCCAAGTTTAGTTATTATTATTAGAATTAAAATATCGATAAAAGGATGAAATGGTTTTCTCAACTCTCTATTGAGGCCAAGAGTAAAACCTATAATTAGATTGGATTGAAAGTAACTAAGCAGTATTGAAACATTCCATTCTATTAAGTCAAACATCTGTGAAATAGTAACATCCGGGATTTTTTACATAGATGGAAAAACTAATATAAATACAAAATTTCAAAGGAAAGATAAATAAAACTGTAGAAATTAAAAGTAATTCCTTTATATGATTCTCAATCCTTGCAAATATAACCACCTAGAGGCCATATTTGTTAAAACTTAAGTCAAATCCTGGTTTTTGTTTTGTTCTAATGCCTCGTTATAAAGAGCTGCTACTTATCCTTTGAATTCTATTAACATTGAAGATATAAACATTTTCAAATTTGACAGGTTGTCCTTTAACTATACATTATTTGACAAACTAATTTTAAGTTCTTTTTCCACTCTTCTTACAATGCCAAATTAAAACACATTTCGAGCCACAGTAGAGTTTTCCTAATTATTGCATGATATCATTTTCTTTTTTGTACATTTGGTTCAGAACGCCAGGAAATTCTGAAGTTATAGCCTAACAATGTCGAATGAAATTGCTATTCCTTACTTTTTGCTTTTTACGAGCGGCTTTTAAACTGTGTTTAAGTGCGGTCTTGTTCCCCTTGGATTACTGTAGAAGATAATTCAACTAATACTGTTAATTCGTCTTGTGAAGGTATTTCTGCGACCACAACCGTTCCCCCGGATGAAAATGGCGCAACTAAGCCTACCACGGGGCTGAAGTTATGGATGAAATTTTCCCCTTACATATGGTAAATGTGCCTCCCGAGGCGAATAATTCGACGGAAGTGAATGATGTGTTCAACTTTATCCTAAATCTGGATATTTCAACCATTAAAAAGCAGGAGATTCTCCAAAAAGTGAAACAACTGGATTTCTCGAAACTTAAAGTTTTGGATACTCCTCGTGGTGACCAAGTTCTTATGTGATAAGGACAATGTGTTAAACAACTTCATGCTGATGCGGATGATGATCAGGACTTTTGTTACTAGTCTTTTGTTACTAGACTTTTGATACTAGTCGGAAATCGTTCGATGGCGGGTGCGTTCCCGCGTCCTTTATGGCTGAGATTAATTTCATTCGTGATTGTATCAAATTCCTTTAGAGAAAGCGCTACAGAAATTGAAATTAAGTGCGCAGTTTTACTTGCTACTACGTTTAGTGTACCTGAAGTTACTACTATGTCTAAAAATAAGAGAAAGAGTACGGTATCTAATATGCATGGTGATGTATCTGAAGGTTTTCAAAACCAGCAAAATCTGCTAAAAGTAAACGCATTAGTAAAATTATCCCCCCAATCCCTCTTAAAAATAAGTTTGCTACACTAAAAAGTGAAACTAATGTTGCACTTGCTAGTACTGAAAATTTACCATGTGATATTAACCCAAATTTTATTAATTAAAATGATTATAATAAAATGAATGTTGACTCTGACCATGATTTAAATTCTGCTGCTTTGGATGCTAAGAGGCACCAGCAGTTAGAATCCGGCAAACCCCCTCTCATAATGGTTAAGCCTGAGCAGGGTATTTCTTTTTATGATTTCTTAAAAATGCTGTCAGAAAAACTACCAGAAACAAGTTCTATGGCCGTATTAACAGTGAATTCCTAAAAGTTGAACCTTCCACCTCTGAAGATCATAGAGCACTTAGTAGTTATTTTTTGAATAATTCAATAGAACACTACGTAATTAAACCCCGCCACAAAAAGCCCACCAAAGTTTCACTAAGAGGCCTGCCCTCCGACTCAAAAGTTGAAATCATTTACTGAATCCCTTCGAGAACTTAGATTTAATGTTCATAAAGTTGTCCAGTTGACAAAATACAAAATTAATGCCCCAATGCCTTTATTTCAGACGCAAATTTTCCCGAATGAAAAAATTAGCACAATTTTTGATATTACCCATCTTATGTACTTTAATATCACAGTTGAAAAATATGTCTCCAAAACACAAGTACCCCAATGTCACAATTGCCAGAAATGGCATCATTCCCCCGAGCACTGCCACGTCAAACCTCGTTGTGTGAAGTGTGCAGGATTCCACAAGACTGACAATTGTGACAAAGGTCACTTAGATACTCCTAAGTGCGCGAACTGCCTAGGACGCCACGTAGCCTCGTACAGAGGTTGCCCGAAATTCCTTAGGTCAAATAAAGAACATACATCTACCGTCCGCCCTGGCATCAGTTTTGCACAGGCACTTAATCCCAGTAGCGCCCAAAAGGTAAAAACACCTAAAGATACCCGAAGTCAAGCGGCTGCTGCCGATCTTCACCGGAATCTTTCCCACACTGATAATAGTACCAATTATATTCCTACACCCCCTTATCCTGCTCAGTCTAGTATTTTTGAACTACTTAACGTTAGGAAGGAAGTAGAAAATCTTTTTGGCAATAACCTTAGTAAAATCATATCAATATATAAAAGCAAAATTCCTGAACTCAAAAAATGCGAACACATTTTAGATAAAATCCAAATTCTGTACCTCATTCCGAGGAGATAGACCAATTAAATAATTCTCCTTAGTTTACCTATTAATAGTAGAGTTATTCCATTATTATATCTTATCATTCTTACTCCATTAATCCCTCATCCTTCTCATTTTTATCCCCTTGCCAGTTCCATCTAATTTACATTATCTATTAGGCTAGTTTTTTTATTAATGTGAATTGTTTATGTAGTAAGATGCGTACTTGTTCTTCATCTTCTTACGGCTAGCAGTATGATTTCAATCGGCTTATTTGACTTGATATGAACTGTATCTACTTGTTCTTCTATTTACGATTTTTCGAAGCTAGTTAGCGATTACACATGGGAGCCCATTATTCCGAACGTCTCGTGTTTGCTTGAGCCGAGGAAATTCTGCGTCTAACACTTCATTCGCTGTAACACAATGTCAAACATATTTAGGATAAAGTAATGTCCATTCAAAATTAATTTGCGATATTGCACACCATAAGAAATTTACCATTAACTCTGCTCTTTAAAATTACGTCGTTTCATGTAATAAATGTCGTTATAAATACCTTAGATTATGTAAGCTAATGCTGCAAATGTGCATAAATATTGTCAGTTGGTTATTTGATAAATTAAATGTGCTTGAAGTTGCATCAATTATACATTTTGTCAAAAGGTGAAACAAAAATTTAAATTATTAAAAAGTATGCGAACTGTTATTAAATATTTGAATTTATCATCAACACAACTATGTTACAAAATGATGGTATATTGAATGGCAGATAAAGTCAGACTGAATATTTGTGCGACCACATGGATGTTAAGGATTGTTACATTTCTTGCAATATCATAACTTACAACGCATTAGTGTGCTAAATGCATGCTAGCGTAAAGTAATGCGAATTCCAAATGTTCTTGGAAGGAACCTGCTAAGGGCGTTTGCAATATTAATAAATATTTCTAACTTATTGTCTATGATGTTTATTTTCAGTGGTTTATTTCCTGAAACGCTCGACACTGCCACATGAAACAAGCTAAATTTATGACGAGGAAATGCAAAGTCAATAAAACGTGCATTGAATCAGAAGTCAGGGCTGAGTTCTTGAGCATAAACCCTTTTCCAATTTTTTATGCAACTTTCGTTGTTTGAATTAGATCTCTCGTATGTTATGAAACATACTCTAGTTTTAGGCAACGTTTCATATAATTATTAATTTTTATTACTTTTGTATGATTTTCCAATGAATACTCAACTATTAAATCCATTTTCTACATTTAATTATACCTGCAAAAGCATAGAAATCAAGATAAACGTAACTTCATTAGGCTTTGCTATGTATTGTAATCCCTAACCACACCACATGGCAATTAAGGCTACCGAATATATTCCACCCAACGCCCAAAGAGGATGGAGTGCTTCCAATTTGCACAGGTGGAGCGCTTATAAAGGGTCTACAGAGGAATTAAATCCCTCACTTCGGTACCACGCATTGTAACTAATCTCACATGTCATCCACGCTGGCCACGCTGTTGACCTCATCAGACCCGGTCAGTTAATCTACTAAGGATGACGAAATGAAAGCTGCTCCTAGGAAACAAATAAATTTGCAGTAAATTAGCATTACTTCGAGATGTCACTCAAATTTATTTCGTTTTCAAGAGTATCTTCTTCATAAATAATGCATGGTTAATGTATTTAATAACGAGCTACGATTTTATGGATAGGAAGTTTGATAAAAAATGTTCACAATATATTTCAGTTAGAAGCATAGTCATTCAGGATAAATAGGAATTGGAGATCATTAATTTATTATACTTGAAATGCGAATTCACGTATCAGACATAAATGAAAATTATTCCTAAAATGAAAATTATTCTGAATTTCAAATGCAATGTGCTTTCAATAAGTTGTTTTTGTTTCGAATGGGCATTAATCGTAATATTAAAGTGTGCATTAATAATATAAAACATCGTAATATTAAGCATCGTATTACTGTGCAACCATGATCCTCTTTAATGTGCTTAGAGATATTGCGATGTTTCACAGTAGTAAATTCCTAAAATTCTAGTAAATTCCGCAAAGTTTTCAGGCTTTATATTTATGAAAAATTAAGATCGATTAATCTTCGTTCTCAGCCTTCGAATTTTTTTTTGAGGCTAATTATTTATTTATAAGGTCCGAAAGGATTGTTAAGTTTTGAATATTGTCGATGTTGCCCAAATTACAGATTTTTCCTTTTTTGTAACTGTGAACATTTTAATCTGTAAACATCCAAAAATGAAGACATTATCAAAAGTTGAGTGCGTTGTGTCTGCAATAACCCAAATGAAAGAATATTAAGTTGGTGTGCCTTAATCACCTAAAATTAAGAAAAATGAACATTGACATTCCCATGTATAGTACACTCCAAAGTACACTCAACGGATATTTTACCTGAAAAACACTTCTTTATTTCAAGGTTAAAATTGTAGCAGAAATGTTGACAAGTATTTGGTCAAAACGTACCCACATAACTCCGGTTATAAACACTTTCGCGAAATCATTCTAAAGCTTCACAAAAAGAAAAAAGGAAAGATCTTCGAAACCAAAAAATTCACTTGTTAAATTTTGACATAATGGGAAATTTAGAACTCGATCATAATGCAAAATGTTCGGCTATATTTTGCATAATTTCCATCCTCTTTAACAAGTATGAAGGATAAAGGATCACATGGAAAAACACGAGAACTAGACAGCGGACTTGGCGGTGCCGAAATGACCTTAGAAGAAAGGTTACCCGACGTGTCTTGCAACTTTCATGCACCCTTCCGTAGAATATACCTCAAGATGAAGCGAGGAGAAAACAGAGCAATTGAACTCAAACCGGTCTATTTATAGTATCCTTAGCCAACTTCCGTTGTCACTGTCCAAATGGAATTCGAAGTGACAAAAACTGAGGGCTTGCCATCAGAGTAACCTTCATAAAATTGAAATAAAAGCTGTTATTTCAACAATATTTTAAACCAGTCATTGGCCAAATGGATAAGACAGCTGAATCTTGGTAGATCAACGCAAGTTCGAATCCTGATTAAAAGGTAACTGTTTGGTTGTTTTAAAGGTTTTGCCCATATGGAACGTACACATTAGCCTGGTTTTCTTACGGTAATACTCACAAAAGATTACCTTTCTTCGAATAGATATCATTTGTGCATTTTGCTGCCTTATATTAAGCCAATGAACACAATATTTTAAACTTTTTCAGAATAATTTTTAAAAATAAGTTAAATAAAACATTTTGTTAGTTAAATAAGCAGTTAATGAGGAACTGTATAACAATCTGATGTGAAATGAAATGCAGTATGTCCCTCATTCCAGATGAAAATGAGAAAGGATTAGTTTTATAGACAATAAATAAAAAATAAAGCGTTATTTTTATAATGCTTGATGCTGAGCTAGGCCTTAAGCTGGACGTCTGGTATCAAACAATTATATGATTCTGAAGAGAATAAACATTTTTCGAATATGACGAAGAGTAAGTTTACAGAAGAATTTCCTTGAAGTGAACTGTAGCAAAAATGCAATATTTGAGCTATGTTTGCACTGTGAATGAAAATAAAGAGTATATTCATTCCGAATACAGAATATATTCATTCCACGAACAGTTCTGCAAAAATAAATTGCATCCTCTTCTTCGAATTTTGTAGGCATGCATGATAAATCTGCTTTAAAAAATAAAGATAATTTAAAAAACTACTGCAGTAACAGTACAAATATAAAAAATAATAACATTAGATGCATATCTATAAAAATATATTACCATTTAAAGAGCCTGACTAGCATAACTATTCTTCTAATATCTTGACTGCAAACTAACTACTAGCTAACTACTCACTGCATTACTTAAAGTTATTTTTTGAGCGTAAATTTGTCAGTATCTGCAAAACTGAACAGTAAATTAATATGTTTTAAGTTTATTTGCCCCACAAGGTAAGAGATTCATGGTTTAGTTGTCAACATCCTCAATAAAGGATGAAAATATGATTCTGTTCTCCCCATTTTCAAAAAGTGGTGAATGTGAAACTCATGTATTACTAAAATAGCAAGCATGGAAAATACGAGTCAGTATTTGTTATTTGACCAAAGAAAAGAAACAATTACAGTCGTAGTTTCATTGGAGAAATGTACTTGGATAAAGTGGTGAATACGTCAGACTTTTATCATTCTCTTAAAATATAAAATTTTTCGTACATGGTTGCTTTGATTTGGTTTATTTAATTAAGGCAAATCATTTTAGGGCTATCAGCAAAGGAAAGGGAGGCCTTAGTCAAGGATTTTGTGAGGAAAACTGGCTCGTATACACACGGTACACATGGGGGAAACCACGAAAAAGCCCATACAGCCAGCCTTTTTCGGAATTCGAACCTTGGAACAACAACCAGTGTTCCACGATTTTACTACTTGGACCACAGCTGGGCATTTCGCACATGGAAAATCTTCGGAAAAATTTTAGGTGGAATGAAAGTGTTCCAAGAATAATAATTTTACTCAGGCTACAATATAAAATGCATTACAACTACTAAATATTTTTTGTGTATTTTGGATTTTTGGAGAAAATTAATTGTAATTCTTAAATATTAGTTGAAGCATTCTTTTAGTGTTACAAATACTGATTCGAATTTCTACTATAATTATTGTGTTATATTATGTTCGATTAGTAACTTTATTATTAAATAAATAGTGGAAAATCTGTATGCGAGCGCCTCACTTTGGCGGCACTTAGAGCCACCAAATTTTAGACCACTCAAACATGTGTACCTCGAAGACCGAATTAAAAATTTTGAATAAAAACAATTTTCACATTTTATGCAAATTCGATAGTTATTAAGAGATTTAAAAGAAATGTGTTGCCATTGTTCGTAATGAGAATTATTTCATCCACGTTGCCATTTAGCAAAGCCTTAGATAATTAATTCCACTTTCTAATTTAACTTGTCTGTTACCGCTTAACAGATCAAGTGATATAGCAAATAACCTGTAACAGTTAAAGGTGTCTGTCTTGCTACTTAACTAAACTACTCATACCTAACGGGCAACCTTTAGAGTGATCTCCATTCATTGGCGAATAATCACCTTTCTTTAAAATGCTTATTCTGGACACCGGATGCAAGTCAAAATCTAAAGAAATTATGAGGCATAAATCTTCACGGTTTATGGGTTAAAACAAAAATAGTGCAAGTAAACTTAATTCAGATACTCGCTAAGGCAACGTGTTGAAAATCTAATATATTGGCCAGAATACAAGTCCAATGTGAATTGACAATACTCTCTGAGTAAGATAAAGCACAGCTACCTTTCATTATTTGCCAAATACGACAACTTCCGGAGTTCACTACTACTCGGAAGAGGGGCTTTCTAGGAAAGTGGCTGCACCACATGCCAAAATTCTACTCAGAATAATTAATCGGCTACGATTTCCTCCTAATTTTAATCTACGCCGTTTGTCGTAAAAACGTTTATAGTTCCTATAAAGTATATTCTGTATAGTTTATGCTCAGTCCAGATCATTTGCTCAGTAATCTTGACTGAGCAAGTACATGACGAAACAATGCCAAAAAAAATGTTTCAGATTTTAAATTACGTCTAAAGGGGAGTTTTTTTAACATTTTGTGTGTTACCTTTATTTGTTAAATATCATGTTCTTTGCACTTAAACCATAAAATTCAGTTCAAAAGCAATATCGCAAAATAATTTTAAATTGAGCATATCTTTAGAATTTCCGATACAGTCTCACTCGCTGAAGATCAAAATGTTTTTTCGGTACAACGTTTCCCATTGCTCGCCTTGAAATCTTTAAGTTTGTTAGTCAAAAATTCGTTAAAGTTTTACAAAATATGAAATCGGTGATAAAAGAAATTCCAAATTTCAAATTTGACTTTCAGATACCCACATTCGCAGTAGGATTAGGTTATTCAAAATTGGATGGCTCTATATACCGTAGTTTTATCACAGTGCGAGAAACATACATACATTTATGCAGATTCTTCCTCATTTAATTTTTTTAAATATAATACAGGGCGATTATATTTAGTGGCAACAATTTGAAAAGTGAAACGGGCATCCAGAGTGAACCGACGCAAAATCGCAAAACGGAAACAATAGACCTTCAGGGACAACATCGCTTTGGACTAAAAATACAACTAACTGCTGGTAATCAAATGAAACAACCATAGTTTTTTAGAATATTTTTAAAAAATTTTAACAATGTACCTGATTGCTTTAAATAAAAATACTTTTAATTCACGATATACCTGATTAATCAATTTCATAAACATTTTCAGTTGTTTAATTAATGCTGAATCATTTTCGTTTTATATATGTTGATTGCTATAGAACGAAGATTGTGTCATCTGTCAAATGCTTCTCTAATACAAAATCTAATGACGAAAATGAAATAAGCGATATTTATTTTATCAGTACCGACAAAGTAAACCGAAAAATAGAAAAACTTACAAAATATGATAAAAATAACAACTGGCAAAATCTTAAAAAAAAAAGAAATAAGTGGATATTTTTCCATTCCCCGTATTTAGTTTTAATCGATAATTTTATTTAATGAAATATAAATGCTTGTAACCTTTTTATACAATCTTTAAACACGAATGATCTGTAGTATTCATTACAGATCATTACATGATTTCTGTTGCGTCTGAAAACCTGAATCGTTGGACTACAATAATTGATTAAATTCGTGTTGTAACACTGAGTTTGACTAACCAGTTTAATTTTTGATTTGCATCATTCCTTTATACCCCATTTCGTCATGAACTCTCTTAGAGCATTATGCAGATTTGATTGGCAAGCGGTTTAGTAAATGTAAAGGAAAAGACTCGTAATCGTATTAGTTGCAATAGATCAACGCTTGGCTATGGAAAACGGCTGTCTCGCTTGTAGCTGTTTAGTGAACGCTGCTGCTTTAGTGAATTAGAATTACCATACGTTAGCCTAGGTGGAAGTTTAATCTTGTTTTAGATTTTAGTTGTTCGATCTAGAGCTTGCAGCCTTGATAGAAAATACTTAGACTGTATGCATGTAAAGTTAGAAAATTTAGTCAAAAACAAGGCTACTGAGATTTTTCTTTATCATATTTTAATTTGATTCTATTAAATGGTGAGAAGGAGTAAATTTTACCTATTCATTTACTTTAACTTTTACAGTTAGCTAAGCTACCAGAAATAACTCTCATATCATACCGTTCAGGTAATACAGTTTGGAGAGAGTTTCATTTAAAATTTAATTAGTTAGAACTTACTCCATTAGCTGTTACAGTGTAATACAAGAGGAATTTAGTTCATTAATATAGCAGAAATTATTGTTGTATAATAAACTAGCTGAACGCATCGAAATCATTATATACAGGGTGTCTCAAAAGTCGTTGCAAAATTTCACATCCTGGTCTGTGATAACCTGACAAGCAGATTTCAGTACGAACTTGTCTCGGGCAATGCGAACGGCGACGGCTATAGAGCAGTATTCGCAAGCGTAGAGGGGAAGAAAGAAAGGATGTCAAAAGAGGTGTTAATATGATTTTAATTAAAGAACATGTTAAATCACACAAGATGTTCAAAATTCCGTCCATTCGCCATGATGCAGGCTTGATAACGACGACGCATGAATTCACGGACCCGATCAAAATGGGCAGTTCTGTCACAAATACGCGCTTTTCCCGATGATGACCACGAGGTCCATCTCAGTATTCCTGTCGTCTCATACAACATTGACTTTATGTATCTCCCCAGGTAGAAATTCAAGGGAGTGATGTTGGGAGATCACGGTGGCTATGCGACTGGTCCGCCTTTGCCAATCCAGTGATGAGGGTATGTCCTACAGATGTATTTCCGTACAGTGCTGCTAAAATGTGCAAGTGCTCCATCATATTTAAACCAACTGAGTCGACGTGTATTTGCGGGAACGTCAAGCATCAGATCCAGCATAAGTCTTTGCACAAAATGTCCACAAAGAACAAAGATAGCAAACCGATTTATCCTTCTCTTTCAAAATCCTCGCCTGAAATGATCACATTTCCCACTTTTCCATAAACCTGCGAACATTGCTCTGGAGTGGTCGTCTTTCGCATTTTCGGACACAAATTCCCAAGTAAATCTTGCTTGTCATAGTACGACAGACTAGCAAATTAAATCTGGCAACGCCCTTTTGAGATTCTCTCTCTCTCTATATATATATATTTACATATATGCCTTTGTTTTTCATAATAATTATTTCAGTCGGATGGCTACGGAAACGGCTAGTAATAAATAAGATTCAATTATGACTTATAAGCAACTAAAAAATTTTAAAAAGTGTAATTTTCTTTAAAATGATTTAAATTTTCATTTAAAGAATACGTTCTTCTTTAAATTAGTTTGAAATTCTGGACCTGAAGAAGTGAATTTATTTATTCGTAAAAATTTAATTTCTGTTTAGAATAAAAGTGAATAGAAGTTTAAAAAGCTACCTTTAAAGAACGTATCATTGCAACAATCTTTCCTTTAATGAAACGATGTATTTTATAAAAATAGCAGTCATAAAAGCCAGACGAATGCATAATAATTCTGGAGAACTGAAAAGAACTGTATGAAAGGAGGAATCCTTCACTTTTCAGCAAGATTTTTATGTTTTCTGGATAAAAAGATATGTATAACTCTTACATATATAACATGGATACATTAATATGAGAGTTAATTTCTTTATTATTTCTCTCTGCAGCGCAATATGTTTATGAATTGCTTTAAAAAAGTCATTAAAGATAGCTTAAAATGTGAAGATATCTTTTAATAATCATTTACGTTAGCACCAAGACGTTGGATATGTTTTATAGCGAAAAAAAAAACTAAAATCTGAGATATTAATTAAAAACTCGTAAAAACGAAAATTTTCGCCCTCAGTTTTCCGAGTGGCAACAGTTTCGTAAGCTGGAGATAAAAGTCTGCTTCATTTGGAAAGTTGTTGCCACTGCTTGCTTTCAAATCCTGGAGTTTGTTAATAAAAAATGTTTAAATTTTACGATAAAATAAAAATAGCATTTCCAAACATTAATTACATTATTCCCGATCCCAAAAATTAGTGGGAAGCCATTTCGACTATTTGCTTCGTCGTACGACTTTAATCAGTCGAAATATTACCTAAAAACTCTGAAAGCGCTCAATTTTCAGAGTGATAACAGTCTCGCGCGTTGGAGATAAAAATGCTTTATTTCGAAAAGTGTCGCTTTCAAATCGTAGAGTTTGTTAATCAAAAATTTGTAAGTGTTACAAAATCTATACATATAAAGAAGAATGTATGTTTGTGTGTTTGTTTGTTTATTCGCATTATTGATTTCTGATCAATTATGATAAACGTTTTCCCACATTTAATTGATTAAAATTGAATATGGGTCAAATAGTGGATGGAACGTGAGCTCTGACGACTATTTGATTATAAAGACGAAAATCATTAGAAACTGAGTCCATTGTTGCTGATATAATGAGAGAACATTAGCCTATTTTTCTATCCAAAATTTTATGTGGGTTTCATATCGCATCAGACTATAGAATGTTTGACTATGAATCGTATTTTTCGCTTCGTTATTAGAGAAGGGTTACAGCAGTATCGTTCTCTCTGTTGTTAATGCATTACTCTCAATCTAACTTAACTGACATCGGGTACTTCCGCTAATTAAATATAAATTACAACTTACGTATCTACAAAGATATACATATATGGTACAATTTTACATATTTAAAGAATAAAAAATGCGTGGGGATGATTTTAAAATGCGTAGTGTTTTCTAATGTTACAGGTTATAGCTCTGAATTTAGGCTAATTCTGGTTTCAAACTCTAATTTAGCTTGAGTTCTTTCAATTCAGTTCTTCGAGACTGAAGTTTAATTCTAGATTGATAACATTGCATATTTGCTGTTATGTATTTTTGTGATAGTTTAAACAATTTATTTCACAGTTTCAAAAATCTAAGAATCAAATAAAGGTAAACATTCGTTTAAGTAAATCTAAGTGTGAAAAATATTTTCCCTACCAGGTGATTCGGACTTTTCAAATTTTGGCCATTCCTATATTTTTTCTGGTTTACATTAGCAATATAAGCAAAGCTGCTAATTATGATGATGAAGGAACTATAACATTCATTGTTAAAACAAAAATTTTTATAAAAAGAAGCAGTAAAATTCAGAGTAAGTAGTGTTTAAAGGCCGATTCTGGAACAAAAGAAGCTCCGCAACTTCTCCGCCCTCCCCTCCCCCTCCCTTCCCCTTTCAAGCGCTCCTCTTCTCCACCCTCACCCCTTTCCCTTCCAAGCGCTCCCTTTCTTCACGCCTTCCCACCTTCTCCTAGGATCAGAGGGAAGGGATTTTCAAAGCGGTTTTGTCCGAATGCTCAAGAGAAGCATATTAATTATTATTGCATTTAATTACAATAAACTAACTGAATTTTAGCAAGAAAGAAGTTTTAATAAAAGTTTGCATTATATCATTATATGGCGTTAATTAATGAATTTGCTTTTTAAAATTCTTTTTTTTTGTCCTCAGAAAACCTAGCATATTTTGCCTCACTTCTGTTTAATCTACGACTTGATTTTGCTGGACAGAAACTAGTTTTAAATTTAGTTCTTGCTTTTAGAAAATTTTAGAATAAAGAGAATTTCTGAAAATGGTAATACTACTGTAAAAAGAGTTCGTTTCGCTGATGAAGATGGAAATGATAATCAAATTGCGATGAAATCCCTACCACCTTGTCATTTTCCTTTGGGAAATGAAAAGTACGCCGTTGTTTCGAACTTTGGGGATGTGATCCGTGTTCATCTTAGACAGTACAAATCTCTTGACAATGGAAACTTAGTGCCTACTAAGAAGGGAGTCACACTGAAGCCCTTCGTCTGGCAATGTCTGGACTTCGATTCATCCAACTTATTTTCTCGCCATGGTCAAATGATTATACGAGATGCTTTGATGCTTTCTACAGTAGTCATTGAAGACAAACTCCATATTTCAATGCAGTGTTATTTTCAACTCAAGGATTTCACACGGCAGTTTTTACCATCCATATGCTTGCTCACTGAAAATGAGTGACACACTAAAAAACTTACGCAAAGAAATCACTTCTAATGTTATTACACTCAAATTTGGGACACTTTTTCCAAAATTAATCTTAAAGGAAGCTGCCAAGCAAGTACCTTGTGCTAGTGATGCAGCCGTAGATGATGTTGAAATTCTGTTAACAACTTCACTGATCGAAATGTTCAAAAACTGCTTAGCTGAAATGATCGAAGAAGTATTTGAATGCGACGGCTGTGTTGAAGGATATGAAAATCAGCTCGGTCACGACTGTGTCACCTTAACGTATGATTTAAGAATGCTCCGATATGCTGAACTAGCTTTATGTCGAATGGACTTAAAAACTTTAGCTGTTAATTTTGTGCAACAAAATGTTCACATATCTAATTATATTAATGAATCTTTTGTAAAAAAGCTGGACTTTGATGAACTGTTAAAAAATGCTAAAGAACTGTATGTAGCCTCGGATCCAAATCCTTGGCGTTTGTAAGAAAGAATTGCTTAAATAAATTTTTTTTTATTTTCCCATTATATGTCATTTTGTAATTTTTGCTTCATGTGAGAGGTTGAAATTTATTTTTGTCCTAATCTGAGTGCATGTAATAAACCAAATAAGAGCCATCGTGAAAAGAATGTTTAAATAAGTAAATAAATACACTGTGCTATCATGAGTCTAGAAGATACATACAGAAATCCAGAACATCCTGCCAGTTTCGGTGGAATTAATGCTTTGCATCGAACATTTAAAGGACGTTATAGTTTTAAAGATATAAAGAACTGGCTAAAAACGAAAGATTCTTATACCTTGCACAAACCTTTGAAACGGAAGTTTCAAAGAAATAGAGTGATCGTTAGTGGTATAAATAAACAGTTTCAGTCAGATTTGGTAGATATGCAAACTTTAGCTCAATTCAATGACGGCTATAGGTATCTGTTAACGTGCATTGATATTTTGTCAAAATATGCTTGGGCCATACCATTGAAAGATAAGAAAGCCCAAACAATTGTGTCAGCTTTCAAAAAAATATTTTCTGAGAGAACTCCGAAAAAGCTGCAAACTGATGCTGGAAAAGAGTTTACAAACAAACGTTTCCAGGATTATTTAAAGAGAAAGAAAATACATTTTTTTACCACACATAACAATACAAAAGCATCAGTTGTTGAACGGTTTAACAGAACTTTAAAAACGAAAATGTGGAAATATTTTACTGAAATGAATACTAACCGATACATCGACGTTATTGGTAAACTAGTGCACAGCTATAATAATACTTGGCATCGCAGTATCAAAATGGAACCAGCTTGTGTAAATGTTTCTAATCAGAAACAAGTATGGAATAATCTTTACGGAAATATAGCAGTAAAGAAAATATTAAATCCAGAGTTTAAAGTTGGAGATACTGTTCGTATCAGCAAAGAAAAGTTGATGTTTGAGAAAGGGTATGAAAAAAATTTTACAAGAGAAATTTTTACTATTCATCAGATTATTTTGAGAGATCCTGTAGTATATAAATTGAAAGATTTAGCAGGAGAAGGGATCAAAGGCACATTTTATAAACATGAACTTCAAAAAATCACTGACTCTGGATATTACCCCGTAGAAAAAGTTCTTCAAAAGAGGAAAAGAAACGGGAAAATGGAATATTTCGTGAAATTTCAAGATTATCCCGATAAATTTAATGCTTGGGTGACCGACATCAAATTAATATAAAAGTCGCAAAATCATCTTTCAGTATCATTCTCTAAGATGTCTTTCTATGTGACACTAGTTAGTGATAGCTCTAAGCAGTTCTTTCCCGAAAATAAAATTTCGCATTTTACAACTCAGCTACCTTCTGCAGTACATTTAGCCACTGGAGAATGGGAACTAGCGCTAGTGGATTTATTATATCCGCATTCTTGGTATAATGTTAGGAAAGGCAGTAATTTATTTGGCTTTGACTTGGGAAATGGTAAACTCTTGGGTAGGCATGTTCCACCAGGATGTTATGAAACTATACCGGAACTTCTGAAAGCGATGACTTTGGCGTCTCACAAAAATAAAATTGAGTTTCAGTACCATCCAGTGACAAAGAGAGTCAAAATCAAAACGGAAGGTGAAGCTAAAGTTATTCTATACAAAGGAATTTCCGAATTACTAGGCTTCGAACCCGGCGAATACAAAGGCGTTACCGAAAGCCCTTTCATCGCTGATCCTTCGTCATCCTTTCCACTCATGTATATTTACTGCGATTTGGTTGAGCCACAAATTGTAGGAGATATACAAGCCCCCCTTCTAAAAATTGTAAAAGTAGAAGGCAAAGACGGAGAAGTAGTAAATGCTCATTATGTTCGCCCTCATTATATGCCAGTCATTCGACAAGATTTTCAGACTATTGAATTAGCTCTCAGATTGCATTCAGGTGATCTAGTTCCTTTCGAAAGGGGGAGAGTCATCGTCATTTTGCATTTTAGAATGAGACAAATCTTATAAAATATATTGCATTTATACCTCAAACTCATTTGTTAACAGGATATTTTCGAAGAAGCATCATGCTCGTTCCATATACCTGTTGTCCAAAAAAGTTTGAAGATCATTACATCAACCAAATTGGCAGCGGTGCTCCTTATTATAAAGGAGTTTCGTTTCAGAAAGGCTATGGGATTGGCGGATGGTTTCGTAAAGCTTTTCGAACTGCACTGCCTTTTGTAATGAAAGGTGCCAAAGCGATTGGAAAAGAAGCGTTGCGAACTGGGACGATGATTGCCAATGACGTTTTAGCTGGTAAAAATTTATCGGCATCTGCTGAAGAAAGAGCCAAAGAAGCGGGCAAGAATTTAGCAAGAAAAGCTATTAAAAAAGCAGATGGTATGCTAGGGCATGGAAAAATAAATAAAAGAAAGAGGAAAGATATGAAACATTTCATTCCTTCAAAAGCCAGAGCAAAGAAAAGACGTGACGTTTTTGATTTGTAACGATGGCATTTTTATTGAAAGATTCACCTGAATGTGCTAAATCGGAGCTAAATTTATTCACTTTACCCCCAACACAAACAGTCATAGAAAGAGGACAATGGGTTCAGTTTCATCCACTTTCAAATGCTTCCGATGGAGGTCCAATTGAATTTCATGTGTCGGGCACTGGAGAAGATTATTTAGATCTCTCTCAAACACAGCTTTTTCTCAAAGTGAAAGTTGTTATGAGTGATGGATCCTTATTGAAAGATGGAGAAAAAGTGGGGCCAGTAAATCTTTTCATGCATTCTTTATTCTCTCAGGTGGATGTTACTTTAAACGAAAGACTGATTTCTTCAAGCAATAATACTTACCCTTACCGTGCAATCCTTGAAAAACTGCTTAATCATAGCTACGATGAGAAGACTTCACAGCTTTCTGCAGAGCTCTTTTTCAAAGACACAGCTGGGAAAATGAATGTATTTGACCCTAGTGATCCAAATCCTAACGAAGGTTTTACTAAACGAGCAGATTTTATCAAAAAGAGTGAAACAGTTGATATGATTGGAAGACTTCACGTTGATCTATTCCATCAAGAAAGACTGATGCTCAATCTGGTAGATTTAAAACTGAAACTTATAAGAAGTAAACCGGAGTTCTGCTTAATGGGCGAAAACAGTTACAAGATTCTTATCCAGCATGCTTCCCTTTTTGTGAGAAAGGTTCGTGTAAATCCAGCGGTGACACTGGCTCACGCCAAAAGTCTTGAGAAAACAAGTGCAAAATACCCAATTAACAGAGTATTGTGTAAAATTTATTCCATTCCTCAAGGTAATATGTCTTTTGTACAAGATAATATCTTCGCAGGTCAAATGCCCAAACGATTAGTTCTTGCTTTCGTGGATAATGACTCGCTCAACGGTACATATAAAAAGTCCCCTTTTGAGTTCAAACATTATTATATGAATTTCATATCAGTTTACATGGATGGGCAACCTGTTCCTTACCACCCTTTAGAGCCTAATTTCGAGAATAATACATTTATTCGTGCCTATCAGAGTTTATTTCTTTCTGCAGAAGAAAGAGGACTTTATCTCTCAAGAAGTGAATATGCTAATGGTTACTCTTTCTTTGTTTATGATTTATCCCCTGATCTCTGCAGTGGCGAACATTTGAACCTCGTACGACACAGTAACCTGAGACTGGAAGTAAAATTCTCTAAGGCTTTGGAACAAACTGTTTCTGTGATAGTGTATGCTGAATTCGAAAATTTGATTGAAATCAATAAAGCTAGAAATATTTTATTTGACTTCGGGAATTAATGTATGCTTCTCAGATACATCGAATTGTATCTAAAGACAGAGATGCAGCTGGAAAATTTATTGGAGTGTTTCCCGCTGACAAAATTCCTCGTATGAAGAATGACACATGTCTGATTGTGAATACAGATCCACACGGGAAAGAAGGTTCCCACTGGCTTGCAATATCATTGAAAGACAAGCATACTCTAGAATTTTTCGATTCGTATGGCATGTCACCAGAATTTTATGGCGATAACATTGCCTCATATGTTAAGCAATTTAAATACGTAGAATGGAACACAAAAACGCTTCAAAGCCCCACATCAAATGTCTGCGGACAATATTGCGTCTATTATGTACTCAAGAGATGTCGAGGTTACTCAATGGACTCTATTATAGAACATCTCAAGAAGAGAAATGATTTTCAATTGTATAATTTTTTTCGTAAAACATATGGTATAAAAATGATTTTTAGAAAATAAAATCCTTTATATTTACAACTTGTATTTGTTATTGAATTAAAAACTCCATAAACACTATTGAAAATTAGCATATATCAGCTCCTTTTCCCCAAACTTTCCTAGCATAAATTCCTTGAACACTGTTTTTTTCCCCTCCTTTCTTTCGTTCTTTTTCTCTTACACAAAGTTGTAACCAAAAAAAAAAAATATGTTGAACAAGTTTTGGAATAAACAAATTTTTTAATTAAAGAAAAAAAAAGATCATCCTGGCATCTAAGAATTGCACTTCGATATCAGGTAAAATAAAAGGTCCTTTTTCATTTTTTAAAAATTAAGTTTATAACATAAATGTAAATGTAATTTTCCTCTTTTAAAACTAAAATTTCATATCAAACAAAAAGGAGTTTTTTCGACCTTTAAAAAATAAAATTCTTTTAATAAATAAAGGGCTGTTTTCTACTTTTAAAGACCAGTTTATGTTTATAGAAATCCATTGGGTTTTACATTGTAAAATTATGTTACTTGAGGTGATTTTCGACTTTGAAAACCAAAGTTTTGTTCCTAGAAAAGAGGCTATTTTTTCCTTTAAAAATTAAACTTTTACAATAAATGAAAAAGTATTTTATGACTGTTCTAAGTTAAAGTTTTGTACAACATAAAGATGGGGTTTTTCGACTTATTATTATTTTCTTTTGATAGAAATAAAAGTAATTTGATTTCTATTTTCTGAAGCATTTATCATCAAAACATAACAAAACAAAACAAAAATACGAAAAAGAGAAAAAAAAGGAAAACTCATAAGTTCAAATCAGTTTTAATATGAAATCCAATTATTCTTTTTTGCATACAATCTTTTTACATGCTTAGGTTGTGACGCTTTACCAGGGTTATTAAGGTAGATATTTTTAACATACTTCAAAGGAAATTTTATATCTTTTAAAATATCATAGAACACAAAACGACCTCGAGGAGCTTTTCTTCTGCTTCGAAGCAAGTCGTTAACTAGTTCAACGATGCTGGTGCCTGTTACAACTTTTCCATGTACTATTAGTTCTTTCGATGCATTCCAAGAGAGTTTATCACTATGTTGCTGAAGAAAGTTAAGTATATCTTTAACCAAATTTTTTCCAGTAACGGGGGCTGATTGTAAAATGTCTAAAGAAATATCAGGTTTATCATCTGAAACTTTCTCTTTTAATTCTTTTTTCCCTTCAACCTTATAAACTTCTTCTTTCTCTATGCTACTTGTTTTATTTACTTTCGGTACAGTCTCAGGTATAAGATATTCGATATATTTTTGCAACGCTTGTGTATAAAGAGTGACCTTTTCATTATCGTTTAAATTAGACATTTTGAGGACTGTTTTCATTTGTTTGTCCAAATCAGATAAATGATTATCTGCCAGACGTTGTTCATGCTCAAAATGCCTATCTGCAGGAACTAGGATGAGCTTTCTAGCGTGTTCCATTGAATAACGAGGTTAGAGCTGTTATTGCTGCTGGAATAATAAAACTTAAAAACCCTTCTCCCTTCTGAATGAGAAGCTGACGCTTTTTGTACAACGGAACTTTTCTCTTCGCTAACTGGCGCAGTTCTCTTTTGTAAGGCGTAAGATTTTGTTTCTGGTTCTTAGTCAAAGGAATATTTCCTTGCAATAAATTAATAACACATTCACAGACAGCTTTAATTAGAGGATTTGTACAGTTTCGAAGAATATTTGCTTTTCGTTTACTTTTAGATAATACCACTAATTCATGTAAGTGTCGATCTGCACACGTTGGCATATTGACGCAGAATGATATCATGTATTATAAGTCACTGATATATATTTGAAATAAATTTTGCAAAAGTGGTTGCCTTGAATAAAGCACAGTGCGAGTGATTTGGAGAATGAAATCTACATTTAAAGGGACCTGGCGGCAAATCATTCACCTTGGGGCAACAAAAATTATCCAGGTTTAAAATACCATGATTTGGCAGCTGTTCTAAAACTTTACATTTTTCAGATCCTTTTAGAAATACTATATGATAGCGATTTAGTAAATAACGTAGAATGGTTTGAAGGTTTTCCTAAGGAAATTCGCCAGAATTCCACAGCATTCCATGTATATTGCGTTCAACCCATGAAAAAACGGTTTTCTGCTTTATGCTGAGCTTTTTCCATGGCTTGGGAGGCAGAAATGTCCAGTGCACAGAACAGGAATCATCAATACCTTGAAAAGCTAATTCTTTAACAATGAAACAGTCCGGTCTGAATTGAAATCCTTCGAAATCAATAACGGCAAGCATGATGGTGTTTCAAATCAAACTGATTTCCGTGGAACATACGCGAAGTTTTTATCGCCAGGGAAAATGCCTGTACGTAAGCGAACTTTTTCATCTGTTTCTGGCTTTAAATCTATAAAAAGATAACCATAGGGTACACTAGTTGCATCGTAAAAACTTTCCTGAAAAAATTTCGTTTGACCTGGATACATCTGCCTTGCTAAACAGTGAACTTGTAATTTATCTCTTACATTTTTGAAACAGCACAAATAGGAAGCGTTTAGGGAAATATTTCTCATTTCTTTACCCTTATGAAACATATTTTGTACTATAAAAATAACGGACAAATTTCTGTGATGGCTTCCTTTAGTAAATAATTTGGATAGTACAGAATCATCTCCTAATTCAGACATAAGATCATCAATAATAATAAGTGCATCAGACATTTGATTGATGTCTGAGGGCAAACCATCATAAAATTCTACACTAGTTATTTCATCAAACAGATTTTGATATGCTCCATAGCACCAAATAACTTTACGAGGAAATGGTTTTATAATTTTTTCATCTATTACTTTCTTAACAAAAAAGGTTTTGCCTGAATTAGATGGACCACTAATAATCATCGAGAAAGGGTGTTTCAAATATGGGAACTCCATATCAAATGAATATCTTTTTACTCTGAGAGGTCTATTTATATAAATTAAAATGAAGATAAATACGGTTTTATTCTTAACTAAAAAAAAAAAAAAAAACATATATAAAACAAATATATTTATTAAAAGAAAGCAGCATTTTTGATTCAATTTCTACAATAATATATGAATATTCATTGAATTTTTTCAATAGAATACCTGTTTCGGTTTCGAAAAGATAATCTGACTGTAATGTTTAATACATATCCAATCCATATTCAATTAAAAATATTTGTAGACAAGCTGAGACACAAAATAAACGGGAAGCAAATACATCTGCAATACTTATTAACAATAAAATAGACATTTTTCTCACATACATGCATTTTGAAAAAGTAATATTTCTTAACTTATGCATAAAATGTGAATACTCATTTTTTTATCTTCATTAAAACACCATTTTTCAATTGGAGAAAGATAATCTAACTGTAATGTTTAATATATTCAATTCAAAGAGAATTTAGGGATCTATGAAATCCATGAATAGATTCATTTAGAAACGCTTATTCAGCTTTTGTAAATTCCTGATGCATTTGACCACGACACACCTGCACATTTTTTTCTTCCAGTTATACTAAAAATCGGGAATTGCTTTTGATACAAATCCCATATATCTAATATATCCTAAGCATAACAAAAGTAGGTGTCCAAAGTCAGGAAGCAACAATGACTATTACTGGGACAAAACGAAGAAAGCGCGGGAAAAGGGAGATATTTTACAATAGGAGTGTTTTCTAAAGGTAGAAGTGAATTATACCCCTTTCAGAAATTATTGGTCGAGTTCTGTTCACTGAGTATTTTCACAACTAACACTCTCAAAAACTTTACTTAGAAAAGTGGAGTACAACTTGCTATTGATATAAACTGCAAATTGATTTCGAGAAAAATTTACATGTACATACATCTCAGTGCAATTTAATATCTCAGAATAAATTAATATTTCTTTGATTGTAAATAGGAAATTCTGCGAAAACTTCCCTTTTTCTTCGGTGTTAAAAAAGTGTGCCTTTAGGAATACGTTGCAATCAGTTATTGCACCCATCCAAATAACCTGCTAATACATCATACCAAAAAAAAATAATATTTTTGTGAACTTTTTTTTGGGGGGGATCGGTAACTGTTCATTAAGGTCAGGTCTCATAAATAAAATAAAAATTTTAAAAAATGCGATATTAGTGATCGTTATTACGTTTCTAAATTACAATTATTACAGTAAACGGAAGAATTTTCTCTGTGAAGATAAAAAGCAAATTCATTAATTAACGCCATATAATGATATAATGCAAACTTTTATTAAAACTTCTTTTTTGCTAAAATTCAGTTAGTTTATTGTAATTAAATGCAATAATAATTAATATGCTTCTCTTGAGCATTCGGACAAAACCGCTTTGAAAATCCCTTCCCTCTGATCCTAGGAGAAGGTGGGAAGGCGTGAAGAAGGGGAGCGCTTGGAAGGGAAAGGGGTGAGGGTGGAGAAGAGGAGCGCTTGAAAGGGGAAGGGAGGGGGAGGGGAGGGCGGAGAAGTTGCGGAGCTTCTTTTGTTCCAGAATCGGCCTTTACACACTACTAGAGTAGTATTTGAATGCCTTCTGTAATTTTATGATTTTGAGATAGTATTTAATAATACAGTGTATATTTAATGTCTTCAGTGATTTTATTATTTTGAGATAGTGTTTAATAACACAATAAAACTACAGATCACGGAGAGCCTCACTTTAATAATTCAGTTCCTATGGAAATGATATATCTGAACAAAAATCGCCTCGAACGGTGTTTCGAGTTATAAACACTTAAATAGGCAACATATGATTTTGAAATGTGTTTGAAGTTAACATGTGCCACATAATTAACACTCAAGAATATATGAAAACATCATTAAATACTTTGCATTGTCTGTCTTTCATTAACGAAGACTCGCATCAAATAACTTATAGGACCACGAATTTCGCCTGAAGGAAACTATGGCTAAATTGGGGGCCGGGGCATGAAGAGACATTGGGCTCTTTCATACTTAAGGGTTGATTTACTTTTTTATCCTCATCTATGATGTTGTTTCTGTAGTCAAATATATGGGTTAGAAAGTTAACAGTGAAGCTGTAGAGACATTACAAGAGAGCCATTAAAAATGAACGGAAGGCTGTCTGTTATATTTGTTACAATCGGCCGCTAGAATTAATTGTGTAGGTTTAGTTCCTAAGATTTTTAACTTTTTAAAGTTTTATTTTATTGATTAAGAGCTCTTTTTGTTTATTTTACATGTTACTTTGTTACTCTAAAAAATGAGTGTTCACAGAAACTTAAAGAAAAATAGAATTCAACTAATAGCGATGTATTAATTACTTATTTCTTAACATTATTCCTGAATACAACATAGAGTAGTGAAAATTGCGTGTAAAACTGGTCGATGGGTCGAGAAACAAGAAACCTAATTCAATAATTCAGCATAGATGTTTTTCGTTACAGTAAGATCTATATTCGAATTACCTTGGCACCAATTTTAGATTAAAATGCTGTTTCATGATCCTGAACTCTTTCTTATTTTTTTACGTCGCTATTAAAATCTCCCATAATAATCATTGGCATATCCTTGTTGCTGCCTGTAACAGATATAAAAATGTTTCATTTTTACTGGCCGATGTTGCTGTTTTCATAAGCCATAACCTGTCCAAACATTGCAAACATATCCGAATTCACTATATTGAAGTTTTTGAACAAAATATTTTGTACACAACTGATCAGAGTTTTTATTTTACAGATACCGTTCAAGAATCTCTTCACTATAATTTGGTAAATGTACACCAAAACCTGACAATTTATTACTGACAACAATAGAAAAAATTGAAGCACTTTGATTTATTTTAAAACTAACAACTCTAGTTGAGTTTATTTTCATAATATCACTTGTCTTTCCTTTTTTGCAGCTAAATCTTCTTCATCATCTTCTTTTATTAAATTGCAATGCCTCTGACTACTTTGTCTATGCTTAACGTGTTAGAAACGTTTTTGAACTATGTAGCGTTTCATCGCTGAGTCCAAGCGTGTAAATGAAAAAGTCTAAAAAGGGTTTATACTCACCCTTTATTATCGTAAACTAGGAAAACAGATGGGCCAGTTCTGAGGCTGACAGAAAAGCCTCTACTTAAACTCAAGACAATAAGAAACTAATCTAATGCTAAACTAAACTAACCTTAATCGAACCTGTACAAAACTATCTAACGCAGTTGGCCGTTAATTAAATTAACTGGCGAATATTAGCAGGCATATTATAGGGTGGAGTGAAAAAGGCATTTGTTTTTCAAATTTTATAATTTCTTGACGAAACACATGGTTTTGTTTGATGAAAAAAACACAGTAAAAATTGCAGCTCAATCTCTCCTTATCTTCAGGTTCCACATGAGGTAAATAAAAAGATCAATGTTAATGTTAATGAAAACATCTAATTACTTTTAACGAAAATATTTAATTACTTTTAATGAAAACATCTAATTACTTTCAACAATATTATTTAATGACTATTTGCAACACTTCTGCTTCCTGATCCAACATATGGTTGTAACTGGTAAAACAATGCAAGTAAAAAATTTCAACTTAATCACTTGTCATCTTCAAGCTCTACAAGAGTACCGAAGAAATTCACCTTGGTGCAGAACTTCGTGAGTTCGTTCGGGGACTTGATCCGACTGCATCTGAATCCATCCCTGGATTCTGCAGCTCATGTTGCCCATGACGCTTCTGTCACCAGGCTCGCATGCCTCTCTACTACTTGAGAATTGCAAGTGTGCTTTCCTTTTTCAAACTGAACAACCGCCTCTAATCAATCTTGAATCTTCGTCGCTGAGGCTCATGTTAAACTAGTGGTTCCCAGATTGTGCCAATGAATCATCTGAAAATACTCCTCTGCTTTGAAATTCAAATTGCGAAGCACAAATTCTGATATTTTCCCATTCCAGTCAGTTTTTCTTGCTTTCTGCATTTTCTTAGATCAAGATATGCTCGTTTAATATTCCAGAAAACTTCGTACCTTAACATTTTCTACCAAGAATGCACTTTTCTTGCACATTCTATGAACATGACGTGCTCCATGTGTTGCTGTCGGGATTTTCTTTATTTCAAACTAGGATTACAATTTATTAGAGTGCATTTTATTTACATAGACATGTAAATATGTATGTATTTAATAAAACTCAATGGAACAAAAACATCCGCAAGAACTTAATTTAATACAAAATTTTGAAGTCTTTTGAAAAACAATACATTTATTGAGTTTTTGGAAAATAATCTGATATTTGTCTTTGCATTGTCTTTTTTAGCATGAAATTGTCAACAAATTGTTCGATGTCGTCCATTTTGTTATTCATTTCACCATCGGAATGTGCGTCTAAATAACTGCGCATACTTTTGAAGATGTTCCTCGTTTCGGGTGACGTGGGAACAGCAGCTGCATTATTCATTTAATTTTCGTCGTCGGGATCTGCATCAATGATATTTGTTGAGCTTTGAGCAAACTCCAAACTGTCTTTGTCTGACATAATTGAGGCTATTCACACATTATCATCACCTACTGCAACAATTCTTTCAATGGCACAGCAGGGCAGTTCAATAATACAGAAACGTTTGTCAAACATTAAGTGTCAGCTCAGTTTCGATATCCTCATTCTCCCTTTCTTTTGGGACAAAACAAACTCACTGATTTTTACACACACTGCGATGTACTCGTCACCGAATTCCAAAGCCAGCTGATGAGAGATGACATGTTTGTAGGTGAAGGTAGGTTAAATAAACAAAATTGCCTCGTGTCACAGCCTATTCCGAGGATATTGCAAAGCCAAGTAAGCCCCATTTCTACGGAACATGCGAAACCACCTCTCTTTCATTTCGCACTCTTCTTAAATATCGCCTGCGCGGTTGGTTTCATTCCCAGAAGGAAAATTTTTTTCTTGTTAAGCGATTTTCGTTTCGTGTTAAAAAAACAAAAAAAATCAAAATACATAGTAGTTTGTCGGGACCGTTATATTATTTCGCGTTAACAGATGCTTCGTCTTAAGAGTTTTCGCGTTAAACGTATTTCACTGCATATAATATTTTTCATACATACATATTTCTGAGTAACAAATGCATTCCAAAATCGTCGCATAAATTTCCTAACAAAACCTAAAGTTGGTAAGTTAGCCTACTCAATCAATTCATCGAAAATCTTTAGACTTTTCGAAGCTAAATATAAGATTTTTCAGATATCTGCAAAAGGTTTTATTGTTTTGATGAAATAATTTGCAATTTAAGTAGCATGCACGTTACGATAAATCGTTACCCTGACTTGCATAAACTTTTTATAAATATAACGTGCGCTTAAAAAGACTAAATAACCAGAAAGCTGAAAATAATTGTTCTCTATTTCCACCCAAAAATATGGTTACTAAGCTAAATTTATAAATTATTCCAAGCAAATTAGTAAGAAGGCCAAAAATCAGAATCATGTCAATTTATGAGTCATGTGATGGACTAAACAGATACTGTTATAACACATTATACAGTATTCTAAATGTAGCGAATGCCTCGAATCATATCAGACAATATCAGTATTAGTTAAACTAGAGAGTAAAAATATCCTCAATATATAATTTAATTAACAATCATGCGTTGTGTGAAAAAATAAAATATAATTATAATCCATCAAACAGAGGTTTGTGTAAAACTAAACTATTAAAAGAAATGAATTGTTTAGATAAGTGAAAATATTCAAATATTTATTAAGAAAAACAAAATGGATTTAATGGAACCTTCTTACAGCTTTAGCAGATAGAAAGCCTAGCACATAGGAAACAGATGACATAAAATTTTACTTTTGTTTTTATATAGAGAGAAAACAAGAGGATTTCACGTCAAAGAAAATTTGATTTTCACATTCAAAACTATTAAATGCTACACAAATAATGAAAATATAAGACATTCAATTCATATCTAGTGGACAACTACATGAACCGATTGATACTGGAGGTACAATAATAAGAGAAAACAGAAGTATACGCAAAAAGCAATTATCAAATATAAATTTTCATTTCAAAACCGGTTACATAATGTTAAGATTAAGAAATTTTAATATTCATTTAACTGTTCACATATGTTTTCACAAGGAACGGTACTTGCATCTTCAAGCATGATGGAAGCCACGAATTGTTATTTTGTGGATACCAAATCTAGAAAAGAGAAGGGGAAAAGTTTCAGAATTTAGGATTGATTAAATATGACAGTCTCCTAGGACATATACTTTTCCTCCAGCCATCAGGATGGTCAGTCCTTGCCATGATTTGCCTTTCGCGTTCATCAAAAACCAGTGTAAAAATATGTCTTCCTTTCAGGTCTTCTGTTCTTGGAATGTTCCACCGAGGATCTTCTCCTCGGGGATGATTTTCTTTCTCAGCAGGTAACTTTTTCCCAATCTCATACAGCAAACCCAAGAGGGGTAGCCAATCTTTAACAGTGTTAGTGGTGATTCTTAGGGAAGCGTTGACAGCGATCTACCAGAAATTGGTAACAAATCACCTCTTCTTTCTCCTCCACACTCCAGACAAGGTACAACAAAACGATTATCTCCTCTCGTCACATAGTCTTCCAACTTTCCACGGTTTTTTGAAAACAACACATTTCCGTCTTTAGTCTCGTCACCAGCCTTCAAGTGCTAGGGACACATCCTGGTCCACAATTATTGTCCACTAAAGGTAGGTGAGTTGTAGATTCACGCATACAAATTTTTAGCCTTTCAGCAGGGTCCTATTTCTAGTAAACAGCTATGTTTTCCTGCAGACGCTGCTTACAGTTTAGATAAGAAAATACTTTTGAACAATTCTAAATATTAAATTCCCTCTATTACATAAAACTTTTAATAAGTGATAATTTTTTGAAATTACCATCTGAGTCAGAAAATAAAAATTCAATAATTTTGTAGGATGGGAAGAAATGAAAACACGAATTAAATAATCAGAGGAGATAAGTTTAAACACCAGTGTAACGCAAAATCAAAATTTAAAACGAATAAACCTTAAAGGTCATACCAAACATACAACAATTAATTCAAAATAATAAAATGAAAATTACACAAAATTAAGTTTTCAAAGGGAAATTAAATAAGTTAATTAAGTTCCTCTTAAAAGTTAATAAGACTAATCATTAACAAATTTAAGGAAATCAATTACAGCTGAAATGAAAACTTTTCATAACCACTTTAAACAAAATTAATCAGTTAAAAAATAAATATAATTTAAATTAGCTAACAAGTTACATAACAATGTATATTATCATTCAGGTGTTTATTTGCTTCTGAATTTCCTTATATCATTTCTCAAAAATAAAAAACTATAGTTCACAATTGTTCATGTATGAAAGTGGGTACAGTAGTACCTCGGTATTTGTCATTAATCTGTCCAGATGAACTTACTCTTTCCAGTTACGAGGACTCAAAAGAATACCATATTATTGTTTTCATCACTACTTCCTAGTTCTGGGAATACATAATTTTACAGCCGCTGCTTTGGATGTGGTAGCCGTTCGTGAAGATGAAGATGAAGTTCTTTCACCAGTAATACACTGAAGTTATGTTGAGAAGAAAGTATTACAGGATGTTTGAGGTTAAGTGGTAAAGATGAACTCTGAAGACGTCCTCCCACCAGCAAGAGACCATCTTTGTCTATGAATGTATAAAAAGAACGCCGTTGGCTCTTATTAGGTAAAGGTTTCTTGTCCTTAATACACTGTAAATCATCTTGGAAATAATGATTCTGAACCCAACGAATAATGCACTTTTCTGCTTCTCGAATCTCTAAAAATGTTAGGGGCATAAGGCAATTGGAGTTAATATCGCTACGCAAAATATTCTGAATAACAAGATGCTTTTTGCAATTAGCAATAAATCTTTGGCAGTAAGACAGAATACAGTAATCTTGCAACGACATGAATAATGCTCGAATAAAGTGGCTAATAAATCATTCCATTCACGTATATGATAAATAAAAATAGGATCTGATCTCTGTTCAGCCCTCACTTCAGCATCATCTTCAGATCTTAATTCACATTTGGGCCATTATTCCTCTTCCCGATACAACCATGATGGACCATTCCACCACAAAGTACAATTTGGTAGGAGTTGAGGTTCAATACCACGAGAATCAACGTCCGCAGGATTTTCTTTCGAAGGAACATGACTCCAGTGTTTAATAGGTATCACTTCTATGATTTGAGATGTTCTATTTGTAACACGTTTTCCACTTACGTGGATGATCGGATAGCCAAGACAGAACTACCTTGGAATCCTTCCAAGGATAAATTTCAAAATTAAACGTCGTTAAAGTTTTCAAAAGCGATTGTATTAACCTGGTCAAAAAGTATGCAGCACAAAGCTCTAATCGAGGAATAGGTACTTACTTTATAGAGGAGACTTTAGTCTTTAATACCAAAAGGTTAACCGTAACCGTAACATTGCATTTTTGGCAACAGCAGTTGGCTGTTGCATGGGCCAGCGAAGAAGTATCACAAAGGCCATATACTTGAATAACACTTTCGTTTAAATATGACACATCTCAGAGTTTCACAATTACTGATTTGACTGAATGTCTCTTGAATTTTAAACCAATCACCTAACAAGTGCTGGAAATAACTGAATCCCAGTTGCCTTTAACTAACCATAGCTTTTGATAGGTTAGTTAAAGGCAACCTATCAAATATTTTAATCAATATAGTGCAATATTCTTCTCAGGTGAAATCTTCTCAGTAGACAAGAGACCTAAATCATCGAAAATGCGAGCAGATTATGCCAATATGCTTCTCTTTGTTATAGGCGCGTTGAGTCGCAGTGTAACCTTAAAACTTAAAGTATCAGTAGTTGAATTGCAAAAAAGCCCTAAGACTTTAGAACTGGAATGAGGAGATATCTCAAAATCGGAATTAAGTGAACAATGTTCCTTAAATTAAGTTAAGAATTCTACAGAATTAGAATTCCAGTTCCTCAAATTAAAACCATGTGCATGTAAAATTGAAGATACTTTCTTGCAGACTGACACTGCATCATTAACTGTATTTGAACCCAACAATAAGCCGTTCATATACATATCCTCTTGCAATATACGAGATACATCTGATTCCTCCATAGAATCTAAAGCTATCTGCTTCAGACATAGCGTTGTTAAAAATGAAGCAGAGGAAAGACCATACGTAACCGTTTTCAACTTGTACGTGAGTATTTCATCACTGGAATTGTATCGCCATAGTATCAGTTGATAATTCTGATCTTCAGGGACTACCATCACCTGATGATACATCTTCTTCACATCAAATGTGACAGCAATTTTAGGAAATCGAAAATTATTCAAAATCTCAAAAATATCTCTCATTAAATTCGGACCTACCCCTAAAAGCGAATTCAATGATATACCGTTTTCACATTTACAGGATGCATCAAAAACTACTTTTAATTTTGTCTTTGTGCTAGAAGGTTTAATGACCGCATGATGAGGAAGACAAAACTTTTCTGTATCCGATCTGTTAGATAAATCATCATTAATCACAGTCATATGACCTAACTGTTCATATTCATACTGGAGATAGTATTTCTCCTGTATTAATCTTTATACTGCTTTTCAAATTCTGGATTATCTTTGAATTTTCGTTCCATAGAATGCAACCTAGAACCTTTTTGAGTTACCCAACTTCAAATGCGATTTATAAAACCGAATTTTTACAACAAATCGCCCATCTGAATTAAAAGAATATGTGTTTTGAAAATGTGATTCACAAAATTTTTCCTCAGGTGTCAGAAATTCATTCTTCCCAACATCGACAATATCCTTCATTTCCCAGAAACGCTTAAGGTTTGCAATCAATATTTATACTATCTTCCAGCTTTATGAAGCGCGAATTTGCTATTTTGGGGGCTTCCATATTATTTCCGACCTTCTCAGCAATCACCCAACCGAATATTTTATTTTGAGCTACAGGCTCAGTTTTCAAACCATATATTTGGCCACCTCTTAGGACGGAGAAAAAATAATCAGCTACTAAAATGAAATCAATTTCTTCGGGGTGAGTAAAATTCGGATCCCCTAATGGAATAGATGTAATATATTCTGTATGCTTTACATTAACGACTTGTTCTGGCAATGGCAAAGTTAACCTATCCAAAATGTATGCGTTAACATCTATTATTGCGCTATTTAACCCTGACCCAATCTTTAAACTAATGGAACCGCGAGTGTTGGTAGCTGGCACTTCACCAATTCCTCTCAGAAGTAACCTACGATTCCTTAGTTTCAATCCTAATCTTTGAGCAGCTCATCATAGCAGAAATAAACGAATCATTCTGAATCCAGTAAAAATGTAATTTCGAGAGTTTCTCTGCTAGACGAAAATGCGAGTACGCCAACCGTAGGCAAAATCGCCGAGTTGCAATTTTGTATCGTATTACTCAAAACTTGACACTCGCAGGGTTCATTCGAAATTATCTCTCGAGTGCTTCCGGTTTCATTTGGCGCCTTTAAAAACTGGACGTTGTCAACTTTAAGATCTTCATGTAATAAACTATTACGTATTTTTGAATTACACAAATTACACATTAACTGCGAATTACAGGTTTTGATTAGATGTGGATTTAAACATAAAAAACACAATCCTTGTTTTCTCACAAAGTTCATCCTGGCAGTAATATCCAAGAAATATCCATTTAAATTTAACACATTTATATAAAGCATGAATCCCATTACATTTCGGACATTTAGTACTACTAAATTTAGAATTATGTAACGTTTTAGAACTAACATTGCTATTTTTGTAGTTTCTGTTTTTTTATTTATGATAATTTCGAGAGAAGAACACGTTAAATTTAAAAATTCAAAAATGATTCCAGTGTAGGAAAACCATCTTCCTCGGTTTTCTCTATCTATAACTTTCGAGGTTCTGAATCCACATTTTCAAGCAGCATGCATATTAATCATGGAACCCTAAAGGTTGCTTTGACCCCAAGAGCTTTTAAACTTCTGAAAAGTTCACCCAAAGTATCAGCTAACTGCCGTAAGTTAATATTATCTGTTTGTGAAATACATTTTTGATCCACAAAAGTTTTAGTTAACGATTGTACGATTTGCTTATTTTTATCGTACCTAGCGAGCAATTTTGCCCATGCTTCTTCATGAGAATTATTTGATAAAGGAATATGTTTAATTATAGAAGCTGGTTCTTCAACAAGTGATCCGATCAAATACTGAAATTTCTGAATATTTGATAAAGAAGTATGAAGTTCAAAATGAAAACCAAAACAAAATATATAAGACTTTAAGAATCAAATTCAGATGTAAATCGAAAATAAAATGCATTTATCTGTCCTTTAAGACGAATTTCCAATTTCGTCACCATGCCTCCAAGATCTTTGCGTTCCTATGTTCAAATGACGCCGAAATCGAAAGTGTATTTTCGTTTCTAAATAACTTTGATAAATTCCGCTACTATTTTGTTCATATTAAAGTGCTGTTATTTTTTAACGAAAATAATACATAAAAATATCATAGAACGAAGCGATATAAAAGAAATTATAGCATAACATGATAATATATATAGCAAAATGTTCCAGTAAAACATTCCATCGCAGAAAAATCCAGAAATCGCTTTGCCAACGCAGGGCAACGAAAAGGTGAAGGCAATTTGAGAGGCAGCGAAATAGACACCGTTCTTATAAAAAATCCTGTTGTAATTATTTAAAAACGTTTTTTTACTAAAATACGTATATAGAGGGAGAAATGTATACTGCACATGAATGAAAATTTACCAGATTAGTTTATTTGTTTTCTGTATGTTTTCTCTTGTGAGATTCTAGCTTGCAATTAGTGGAGGATACTTAGATCTAACCATTCCTGAAAAGCTGTCCAAACATCTTTGTTTCTATTTTCTCGGAAAGATATTTCGGCAATTGGTTTCCAAACATCCTTACGAGAAAGAGGTAGGATATTGTGATAATTTCGTAAGGATATTTCGATAACTAACATGGTTTGTTTAAGACAGAATAATACGCCGAACAAGTATTAACTTAGAAGTCAAACAAAAAAAAATCAGCTTTATATATGCACATGTTTGCAGAAGTAGTTTCGATGGTTTTACCAAACCATCATCTACAATCACAAAATGGTGAACACACCACGTGGAAAAAAAGAAGCAAAAAATAAGCCTGTTAATGCTCCTAGTAGGCTATTCTTGTCTGAGCTTTGTTGAAATGGTATTTCACTGCAAAGGTTTTGTCATTCATCCATTTGATAAAGATTTCTTTAATTATGAAAGAAGAGGCTTTCTTCTTTTCATGGCCATCTGAACTTGTAGAACATCTAGCTACCTTAGTTATGTGTTTCTCGTTTTCAATACCCTACATATCCTCAATGGTAAACTCTTCTTTGCGTACTTCTCCAGATCATTGTCACTCAACTTCTGAAGTATGGACGTACCCACAGGGTTAGTATCCTTAGCTATAACTAGAACCTCAGTATCCATTTCCGAATTGTTGATCATTTCAGATCATTCAGAAACTTTTGAGGAGAAAATAATCAGTCTTTAAAAATTTTCCAAGCTGTTTAAGGTAATCATTGCAACATCTAAATCAACACTGGCGCACTCTCCCTATCTTTCAAGGTTTTTTACGCCAGCACTGTTCTCAAAATTATCGCCCATTCATACCTGAATTTAAGCACATACCCTTATTCATTCGTTCCTGATTTGTTTTTGAAAATATCGGTATATATTAATTTTTGCAAATAATCACACATTTTGTAAATTATCGTCTCTTATACGCTATCGCTAGCACATTGTGTTTCTGTAATCCAAATCAAAAGCATTATCGGCATATATCTGAAATCTGTTAGATAAGTATTCTTACCAAACTTAGTTGACGTAAGAGCATCTTTCTTTTTCACAATCATAGACACTGTGGTTCTGGACATAAGGTATGGAATAAACATGCTCAAGGTACACATGCTATCTTCATCTTTTCAACAATCTCATTTTTCACTTCCATGGTGAACCGAACCCTTTTCTTCGTTGCTTGGATTTCCGTATTAACTTTCTTAAAATTTACTGTTAGTAAATCTACTAAAACATTACAAGGAAAAACATAGAATTATGCAAAAATTCAAAATTACCTCTGAGTTTGTTTACTGAATATTACAACAGACTTACTGATGCTCATCGGTTGTCGTAGCACTGTATGGAAAGACGTAAAAGAGAGTAGTGCACACAGTCGAGGATCCTAGAACTTGAGTGGTAGTAAATAAATACCGTGTACCAAATGGCATCCAAACTGGACATATACCAAGTTGGAAGCAATTTAAAGCGGACGTTTATCGAGGTAGTGCTGTACATGTTTTAGAACACATTAAATGCTCATTCAAACTTATTTAACTATGAATCATCAGCTAAATTGTTCTTATCTCTAATGTAATTTCATGCATACGGACGAAATACAAAATATTATGTCATGTTACCTAATTGTTAACCAGTAACTTCGTTTCAAATAATAAAAAGTACATTTATATATCATATTACTGCGCTTTTAATATTAAGAACAAAAATATTTATTAATTTTGCGTCACCTTTAAAGTTTAATGCTTATTTACCATGTCCTGAAATAGAACTCTATAAGAAATTAAAGGATAAAACTATATATTTATCAATAAAAATATTTAACTCTTCCAGACATTCTAAACTATTTCAAACAAATTTCACGAAAGTCTTTCATATGGTGCGCAATCTGTCACTTTCTAGACGTTTTCTTGGTAAACAAAAATGTTATCACTCTGCTTCTCTTGCGTAAAGAATGTTTGAAGTAACCTCTTTTTTTAACTTTATATATTCCGTATATTTTTTCTAGGTATTTTAGAAACAACATATTAAACTGCGCAACAGCTTCCCATAAACCTTCTGAGCTCTGGCATTTTAAACTCATTTTTACGTATCTGATGCAACAGAATATCTTATATACACTGATCCTTTTCAAAACATATGCTTTATCTCAAGAATTTCTGTAAGACGGTTATAAAATGTTCGGTTTCCTTCTTCAAACTTCATGCATATTTTATTTTATGTAGGTTTTTATATTTCCCTTTGGAAATCTACTTTTAAAAGAGGAAATTAATTTTAAAAACAAATGGTTGAATATCTTATCCTCTGAAAGCTGCTTGGAACTCTGTTTTTGCATGTTTCCAAAGAAAAGTTTTGCCTGTTTGTACTTTTTAAAAACCGTATATAAAATTATGACAAACATGCTGTGTTGCGAATGCAGAGTTTCGAGGTAGACGTAAGACTTCCCGCTCCATATAATGAACACAAAAAGCGCAAGCTAATCCAGTGTCACAATAGTATTATGAAGGGGAAAGGAGATATGGAAAGACCTGAGGTTTGATACTAAATAGATTTTCCAAAGCTCTTTGCCTCAAAATTTGTTATTTTAATAGATTTGCTGATACTATGCAATAATCTAAGTCGCTGTTGTCAATGTGTTTTTATTTGTTTAGTATGGCTAGTAAAACAAAAGGCATTTAAAAACAAAAAAGCATAATCCTCAAAACATTCATTTAGAAAGAAGACAAAACTGATTATATTTGCAATACAATTCCTGCTTAACATTTGCCTTCAACGTATTTCATTTTTTAAACTAGCAATTTTTTACATTCATTCAGCTGTTTTCCTTCATATTTTTTTGTTAAAATAGCTCAGCATCTTATAATACTTATAATATCCCTGAGGATAGAAAAGGAAGTTTGTAAATACATTCCGTCCATATAATCAGCCTTATGGAATATTACCTCTGTAATGAAAGAAAACTGTAATACTCGTTAAATTGTTATACTTAATAAATAAGACTATTAGAAACCAAAAAGGAAGTATGTTCTTGCAAAATAAATACATTTGCAATTTTGTTAAGAATGAAGATCATTCCGGGGAAAAAAAGAGACGAAAAAATTAATTTTTCATTATTGGTAGTTTTCATATTATTACTGGTTATTTTACAAAATATTAATAACAAATATAATAGCAAATTTGAATTATTTGGAATAATGATTTGGAGACAGCACAGTCTCTAAAGCTAAAATAACTCTTGACTTTATGGATCAGATCACTGCTGCCAATGAAAGAGGAAAGGCAGAAATCATTGCTAGATTGCCTAATATCCCTGCTTCCTACTAAATGAAGGAAAAATAATCTTCAAGATAGTATCGAGAAGTTAACATTGAAAACGAGATAAGTGACGAAAACGGAAATTTACAGAAGAAGACAAATGCGATTAGGAGTTACTAAAATAACGGCTTTCAACAATGCTGAACAGATTTTCCACTCTAGTGGTCCTCAACATTTTTTGTATTTCTTCAGAAACCATGCATCTACAGACCATTTTCTGATTTTCTGTAACTCCAAAATAACGGTCAATTCTCATGTAGGAGTGGTTGGAGTCGAAAAATTTCAAATCTGTGATGTCATAAGATCCACTAAAAAAAGAAACATTATTAAGAATAAAAATTAACATTATTAAGATCAACCGGTTCTTGTTCTGTCAAGCGCAGTTGTTGCGCTGTATCTCCAGGTGTTTTGACTTCATTATCTGAGAGGTCAGTTATCTTTCACAAACTCGAGGCAACCTCATTGCCTACCTTGCAGTCATGTCCTCATGCCACATGCACACAGAAAGTTCTTCTGTGTTATCTGCAGGTATGCAAAAGTTTTATTTGGAGAGCTGTCTTGAATAAAACATATTGCTGTGTGTCAAGGCTGGAGTGAACTGCACTTGCTACATGACGATGTACAAAATGGAAAGGGTAGCGAATGGGCACTGAATCTCAACCATGGAAATTCTTTGTTGAAAATCCGTCTATAAAATTTACCATCAATAGCTGAATCAGAATACTCTTGTTTGAATGCAATATACAATTTATGAGTAACTAAATCTAGGTAAAGTACTCCTTTGTAGATTTTTGTCTGCCAAAAACCATTCGCTCCTGGGAAAAGACTAATATTGTATAATAATCGTTATTGTAATTATTAAATTCTTATAATGTATTATATGATTACAATGAATTATGATATAATTATTATTGTAAATGCTTAAAAGCCATCTTGACGGTATAGTGGTTAGAGGAGCCGTCTCCGATACCAAAGGACCTAGGTTCGAAACCCGGAGATCGCATGGCTGTAACAGTCCGTCCCTTCATAGAAGGCAAAGATGGCCCACCTATTAGATTCCTCCATATTAAAGTGGCCACTACATTTGTCCTTAGTAGCGGCCAAGCCGAAGTCGGCTGAGAGCCCACCACTGGTAAAAAAAATTAAATCATTTTATGGTAGTAAATAATTACTACAATAGATAATTATTAGATATCTTTACTATCTTTGAACTGAAATATATATACACAGTCCAGTCACATTAATGTGACCACCACGTACTTTCCATGTCAGAGTTAAATAACCAATCACAGAAGGCAGGTGGCAGCACAGTGCAGTTGAGCGTATATAAAGGGTGTGTGAGGGCTTCGGAAAACATTTCAATCGTTGGCGTAATGCAGAAACGAAGCGATTTATCCGACTTCCAAAAGGGCATGATCATTGGCTTTCGGACCAAGGGTGGAAGCATTTCCGAAACGGCTGAGTTTGTGAACTGTTCGCGTGCCGCCGTGGTAAAAGTGTACCGTGCATGGCAAAATGGGACTGTCCAAAATCAGCGACGTGGCAAATGTGGTGCACCACGGGCCATAGATGACAGAGGCGAACGACGGTTGCGGAGATGCGTTCGGGCAGATAGACGGGCTACCGTTGAGCAACTGACCACCAAAATGAACCAAGGGGCTACCAAAAGTGTCTCCCAAAGTACTATTCAGCGAACATTGCTGCGTCTGGGCCTCCGAAGCAGACGCCTGGTTCGTGCACCTATGCTGACTGCTGTTCATCGACGGCGAAGGCTAGAATTTGCACGCCAGTACAGCAGCTGGACGTCCACTGAGTGGCGACAGGTTGCGTTTTCGGATGAATCGCGTTTTATGCTCCATCGGACAGATGGACGTTGGCGTATAAGGCGTGAAACCTCTGAAAGGAACCACCCTGCAACCATTGCCGGAACGGTCCAAGCTGGAGGCGGGAGCATTATGGTCTGGGGAATGTTTTCCTGGCATTCTCTAGGTTCACTGATCATTGTGGAAGGCACAATGGATCAATACAAGTACGCATCTGTCCTTGCGGACCATGTTCACCCCTACATGCGCATTGTTTTTCCTCAGGATGATGGCATCTTCCAGCAGGACAATGCGAGGTGCCATACAGCTGCCAGTGTACGTGCGTGGTTCGAAGAGCACCAGGATGAGTTTACCGTCCTCCCCTGGCCAGCAAACTCACCTGACTTAAACCCAATCGAGCATCTGTGGGACCATCTCGATCGAGTTGTTCGCGCCATGGATCCTCAACCGCGTAATCTAGCGCAGCTGGCCACGGCATTAGAGTCGGCATGGCTCAACATCCCAGAGAACACCTTCAGGGACCTATGTGACTCTCTTCCTGCACGTCTCGCAGCAGTCCGCTCTGCGAAAGGTGGTTATTCTGGCTTTTGACAGATGGTCACATTAATGTGACTGGACTGTGTACATTAATATACACTAAAAATACTTAATAATATTTATAATAATTATACGATAATAAAATATTATTAAAATTGTTTAATAATTATAATAATAATTATTTTTTTCTTTTTGATGTTTTGAGCTAAAATCTGTATGCATTATTACACATTGTTTATTATTTTAGAACAATATTTTTTAGAAAAAAACGAAAGAACGAAAAAATTTCCTACATAATGGAACACAATCTTGGCAAATATCGCAATATATCAACTACGATCCGAGGAGAACCGTTTAAAGCAAGTAAAATTCATATGTATGAAAAGAAAAATTCCAACATTTTTTGTTTCCAGGGTTGCACATCAGCGCCAATGTCTGCAGTTATTTCTGAGAATAGAAAATAAAGAAACAAAAGACAACTGAAGATAGGATCATCCCTTGCCACGGAGACTTTCTTTCCTTAAATAGCAAATTTCCTCTTTCCGGAGAAGAGAGAGCTTTCATGCGACCTTTTTACCCTAAGGTACGTCATTAACATCCTTTCTGGTCGGTTCAAAGTGTTTTGGTTGAATGCCAGCCAAGGCTGTTTTTTGACGCGGCCTAACTATATCTATGCTATGCTCCATTTACATTTAACACTAGAAGCGCCAGAGCAGTCATTTTGACTGCTTTCGTCATTTCACCGTGGATTCCTAAAAAACCCTTTATCTTAAGAAGTCACAAATTTTTGGATTTTCCTAAAAACTCTCGAAAATTATTGGTACCAAATATGAATCGAATAAAATTAAAATTAACGAAGATATTGTTAGTTATACCTAAAAGCGCCCCCAGCAGTCATATTGACTGCTAGTAGTACTAAAAAGTGCAGGGAAGCAAAGGTGGTTTTGAACAATGAAGAAAATTGGGCAATATCTTTAGAAGTGCTTGATGCTTTTATTGCTATTATTTAGGCAAGAGTAACATAATGTTGCAATGATATAGATTGTGATTTTTTTTTTGTGGAATAATACGTGAGGTTTTCCTTTTATTCGAGAAACAATGTGTCTCAATCGCTTTCGAGATATTGTGAAATATCTAAGATTTGATTTGAAGTCAACTATGACTCAACGTTTAGAAAGTGATAAGTTTGCACTTTTTTCAGATATATGGAATAAATTTATACAGAACTATGCGATTTCCTATAAGCCAGGAGAAAATCTAGGTGTGGATGAACAATTATTTCTATACAGTTGTTTCTAAGCCAGGTGTAAGTTTATACATTATACGCTGAATAAACCAGACAAATTTGGTACCAAATTTTGGATGCTAGTGGTTGTGGACTCGAAGTTTGCATTCAATGCTTTTCCATATCTTGGTAGAGGTATATCAAGAAGTGAAACAGAAGATCTTTCTGAAAATGTCGTAATACGTCTTCTAAGCCGTTATCTGAATTCAGTTAGAAATTTGATTGCGGACAATTATTTTCCTCACTATCATCAGCTAAAAGACTTGAAACGAAAAACACAAGTTTTGTGGCCACAATGAAAAGTCATCGAAAAGAAATTCCGCATGAAGTAAGGAAATCAAGAAACCAAGGTATTTGAAGCTGTTTTCTAAAGAATGATGAAACTACACTGACGATCTATCAGGGGAAAAAAGAAGAAAAATGTCCTACCACCTACGTACCTTACATCCAAATGTAAATGTAGACTCGAAAAATAAGAAGAAATTTTCAGAAACAGTAGAGTTCTGCAACAAAAGCAAATGTGGGGTTGATATCCTTGACCAGATGAAGCGTAAATATTTTGTTCGGGTTGCTTCGCGTAGATGACCTATGTATATTTTCTATAATATGCAGGATTTAGCAGGAACGAATGCCCACGTTATCTACCATACATTGAGTGATAAAAATATTGCAAAGCACAGCTTCCCGCTTCAACTGGCAGCGGAGTTAGGAGAGCTTCGTTTAAACAGAAGAAAAAGCATATGATTGCCCCAGGAAATTTCCAACTCTAGCAATAAATTCTCGAAGAAAAGACGTGAGTGCCAGTTTGGTGCAGCAAAACAAATGATATGTGTGAAAAATGTTCATATTATGTATGTGGAAAATGCCCTTCCAGTATTGAAAAAGTTGTGTTCTGTAAAAATTGCGAAAAGCTATAAAATGCGTTTTCTTAAAGTTAAGTTGAAATTTATAATGAAATATCTATTTTTTATAAAAATAATCTATTGTTCTTTAAAGAAGTTCTTAAACAACTATAATTAATATTCTTAAAAGCATTATAAAACACTTGCATTTTAATGTATTGTTGCGAAAAATTCGGCGGTTGCGCCTGTATGTAAGCTTTCCGGCATAGCACTAGGGTTGCTATAAAATAGTGTATGGTAGGGTTGCCAGATTGGCGACTTTATCGCCCATTTGACAACCAAATGGGCGATATCCCATGGTCCAATCGGGAAGCTTCTAGAATAATTTCCTGTCGAGATATTTCTCGAAACATGTGGAACTTAAAGAAAAGCTATATAAACCCTTGCGTTTCTGAGAGCAGGCAGATTGTGAAGAGTTGTGAAGTAGTGTGATAGAGTGTGATTAGTTGTGAGAACTGTGAGAATAGCTGCTTACTGTGAGGGCTAAGCTACGCGAGAGTTTTGTGAACGGAAAGCGATCGAGATAGTGCTTTGCCGTGAAACTACCTTTACAGTACAGCTTGACAGTGTATTGGTGATTGTTCCACGGTGTTTATTAGAAGTTTAGTGTTGCCGTGAAGCTACCTTTACAGTTACAGCCTGAAGCTGTGTTGCTGATTGTTTCAGCGTATTTATTGTAGATTGATTTTCGACGCTTTTAAAGGGAATTTTGGAACTGTGCTGTAAATAGTGATTCTTGTAAATAAATTGTGCTTTTTATTGTTCTGCATCGTGTTTTCATCGGATACTCTCAAATCCACGAACCCGTAAAACGCAACAGTATACATTTAATTCGCTGAGCAGTCAATCTGACTGCCATTGGCGCCTCTATGTAGGGAGAAAGCTTGGCGCTTCTGTGTTAAACAAAACACATCAAGATCTATTACTTTAACTAAGTATTTAGTATAAATGCTATTAGAGTTCTAAGGTTATGAACTAGTAAAATCTGTAAAATGATTTACACAAATAACTTTTATATCTGTTTATATCTTACCGTAACACAAGTAACATAATGCATTTATCTGAATTAGAAAAGTGCCCTTAGATTTAAGAATAGTTAGTTAAAATTTCTGTGCTGACAGAGAAACATTTACTAATGTTTCGCTTTTCATTTTCTAGCATTTAAAATTTTCGTTCGTGAAACAGCTTATTACCACGTTTTCAGCTGAAGTTACACTCTTTTTTCTTTTCATTGTTTTCCCTTTAATAATTAATACTTGCCTGAGGAAAACGTAGCTAATAGGAGTGAAGTACAAATGTTGTTCCAATAAATACATGACACATTCCATTTTCACTCGAAAGATTGAATTTACGAAAAGGATAACTTTTTCTGTATTCTTGCTTCACTGAGAAGGGAAATGTACGGACATTAATTTTGCTTCTGACAGTTTCCTTACTCACGGGTGGCAAAACGATAGTTTCAAACTTTTGGATAATAAATTTCACTCACAGAGAAAAAAAAATTTGAATATTTTTTCTTTTTTTTAATATCCTGAAAAAGATGTCAAGTACCACTGGGCTGTATTTACAACAGGTGTAACACGAAAAAAAAAACCTTACGGGCAAAAAATGTCTGTTCAAGTTGCGATTTATTTTCTGCTTAAAAATATATTAGTTTACACAGAATAGAAACGTAAATTAGTGAACCATATTGCTCATTTATCTTTATTTATGCGAACAACAAAAATGGACGTTTACCATATATCTCACAGTCTGAAGTGGAAATGAAGTTTAAGAATAAGAGTTTATATTTTTCTTTAAGAAATACTGCTGTAAAATATTTTTCATTTGTCAACAGCATCAGGAGACGTTTAAGATATGAAAGTAGTGATTTGAATTGCTTTATGTTTTTTAATTCTGTAACGTATTTCAACAGAAACACGAGGTGAAAGCCTTCTCTTTTTTGCCAGGTTATTCTTGGTGATTAGTCAGGCTGTTTTAGATGTAGCTGTTTAATATTCGTAAATTTGTAGAATATTTTTTAAATCATTTCGAAGAAGTTTTATTTCCTTTTGTCTTTGAAAACTGGTAACTCTTTTAATTATATTGGGAAGAACACTCAAAAAACAATTGTGAAAGATATTTACAATAATCAACAAGAATCATAGTAACAATACAAACAGCTGTAGTATTATAGGGTTAGATAGAATATTCTTCTTGAGTGGAAATGGCAAATCAACTTATGCTAACGTGGTAACAACAGTAGTTTCGAAAACGTTCCAGTAAAGAGAGAATAAACAAAGCTACTGATGCCAGCTCTGACATAAACTTAAGCGGAGAGCCACTATTAAATATTTTCTTGAACACCTGGAGATAAAGACGGATTGGATTTGGTATCATTAACCAGAATGAAAACATTTTTGTGAATCTGAACCTCTTTAAGGAAATCTAATTCACCAACAAAAAGTTAAATCAATCCGTCTGCAGAGAAAAGGAAATTGTGACTTTTTGGCCAGCATTGTTGGGTAGTTGTGAATTTACAAGTGTCGTTTTCCTCCGTAACATATGTTTCATGCTCCTTAATGTGAAATTTCTATGCTCTCCTTTTTTACCATCGTATCCAATCAAGCACTAATCTGTACGCAAAATAATCGACCAATAACCTTTTTCTAACCTTTTTTTAATCAACCTTAATTATACCACTTGCTGGTCTCGTACGCGTTAAAAATGACGATCGATCAAAACCAGATCCTATAAATCTACGTGTCTACGGTTGGTTATCGGTGAACAGCGGTGACATTCATACTGTTACTAGCACGCTTATGTTTGCTTTCAGGCAGCTTTAATCTCCAAAAGTAGTGATTGAGGTTTGCTGCTGGACATCTCTTATATGAATTGCCATGATATTGGATCGTTCCAGAAGCATTGGTGAAAAGTTATTATTTCGTCAGTTTTTGTAATGGCGCTGGCTACAGACATTACAACAACATGGTGTCCACCAAAATATATGTAGCGTGAAGTTGAGAAACTAAGTCACTTCATGTAGTAACTATAACTTGCTAAACTAGGGCTTTTAGATGGTTCCTTAGAAAGAAATTCAAAGGTGTCAGATCTGGCGCTGGTGGCGAACATAAAACAGCATCCTCAAGTGCAATCCAACAGCTTTGGTATTCCATATTCAGAAAGTCACGTACGCTGGAATGCACTTCAGTTCAATCATGTTAGAACTGTAAGCGATGTGAATGGTATGACGCCATACGTTTGTTTTGCATTTATCTCGAAAATTATGGGTCGTACAGGTACAGTTCTTTGGGAATCTTTTATGTATTGCAAGCGAAGAATCCGGCTGATCAGAGTTTGGGGGTCTTGATGGGACATTCCATCATACATTCCATCATAGAATGACATTACAAAGGAGTGCTGTTTACTATACATCCGATTTTAGTAATTAGAGTTTTGAAAATGATGGTAATTATATATTTTCTTTTAGCATTATTAAAAACAACAAGTTCTTAGGCCTGTATGTAGTCTTCCAAGCGGGCAAGCAATTGAGTAGAATCTTTACATGTTGTCAATGAGTTTATGTAAATGCAAATAAATGTGGTTTTATATTTCTTTTCATTCTTGCAAAGAGTTTCAGATGTAGATGGTATACTCTACCATAACTCAACATAACTTACCATAACTAATATCTGAATGTTTCTGTTTCTTATATCTAATTAAATGTTGTTTCTGCTTTTTGTCATTTTTATAAATCTTTCAGATATGAACAAAATGTAAATATTCGTCATAAATAATTGCACGAATCAAGCTTTTCTTTCGGAGTGAAAGACTCTTAGCTGATATTTTAATTATACAAGGTGCATCAAGCTTTCCTTAAAGTTAATTATCCACAAATTACAGATACTGAACTGTCTGTTCCTAAATAGGCATTTCCAAGAATCTTTTACATTTTATGCCTTTATAATCAAGGATTACTTGTAATTGTTTTGCAAGAATTGAAGGCTACCCTGATCGTTTTCGAGCAAAGAAATTTTCAAAGCCTGAAAAATTCAAGCGAACACTTTTTCATTTAAATTTGAAAAATGGACCATGTTTGGAATTGTAATGAGCAGGCATTGGAACCAACAACATAACTAACTAAAACTTTTAAGTTCGAAATAATTATGATTTACCCAGGCATAGTAATATAAAAGTTGTAATGCTTCCTGTAATTTAAATAACTAGTTACTTTATGTTTTAAATCTTTACAATTCACTTCTCTTTTTCCGTTTTTTGGCCAAAATGTAAATGAGTTCCTGTGTATTTAAATAAGGGTTTGAGATTGTTAAATCAGAGCATATTCTGTCTTTTGAAGGTCACCTTACTAGATATGCTATTCTATGATAAGATTTCCTGTCTTCGGCCTTGAATTTTACTTGCCGATAGTTAACTTCATGCCTGTGAAGTCCGAGTCAACATTGCATTGAATTACTCCATGTAGCATTTGGATATTAGTTACTTAAATTTAGCTTTGCATTTGAATTTCTGCTCCCCGTAAATGCTGGCAGACTTGTAAGCACCATGTGTGACATTTGTTCATCTTATTAAGATTTTAATAAAGGGTTTTTTTAAACCCTTCTCAAGTTTCAGTTTCACTGCAGACATAACAATAAGTCGTCTGAACTTAACATCTACTAAACGATAGGTCACAGCTGACAATAGTTTAAAAGGCTTATAAAGAGAGGATAAATGATAATTATTTTTAACTTCAAAATGCTAGTTATTTTATTGGTTTTGTAAATACGCATTTATTTAAAAATTATCTTTTCCCTTTATTTAAGATTTTTTGGTCAATATTTAATGGCAATACGTGACAAAAGTGTTTAATCTCTCCCACTAGACACCAAAAGTGATCAAAATAGTAAATACACAATTTTACAAACAGTGATACTAAGCTAGATAGTACCAAAAATTTATATTACTTCTTATTCTCAGAATACGTTACCGAAAAATGCAGTCCAAAACAGTTTGAAAGAAGTTTTCATCAATTAATTAATTGTACTAGTAAGAATTTCAGACAAATCAGCAGAGATTGTACAGTTTTCTGTATCTGAAAACACTGTTCTGATTCTGCTATCTAACCGATATTGGGTATATTCTGTCTATAAATGGCATAGGTAACACGATTCAAAATACCAGATGATTAACACAAAGCACAGGAGAGCTTTAAGGCTAGAAATTCTTCTCATTAATTAGATATATGTTACACAATGAATATATATATTCAAGACTGCTGAGTATTTGTTGCACTGCTTATGATAAAAACTACAGACTCTCTCAAATAGCACACTGTTGACTGTAGTGTACGTAACATTGTATAATAAGATTTCATGGCTATTTATTACTTCTGTAACACTTCTTACCAAAGCCAATATTAAAAACACAATTTAAATTATTATTCAAATCTGTAAAAATATGAGCAGTAGACGAAAAATAAAATATCTAAACTCCGATCCTGGTTTTCAATCCGAGGGGTTTATGTGGCTTGCCCAATGTTTAACATAATTACTAGCTGGGATCCTTAAAATATATTTAAGAAGGTGGCGGTTCTGTTACAGAAACAGCTTTTGAGTGCTTTATCATAATATAAATATTCCAATCCAACCTAGATGTGATAATCAGTGTATATTAAACGCTAAACATATTTAAACTAGTCCTATTACTTCAAAATAATGATGCAGTAAAAACCAGCTAATTTATGAATTACTTGTCTTTTACGTCTGGCTTTTCCACTTAGGACATTTTTTTATTAGTGTTGAAAAATTCCTTACCGCAGATTTTGAACCAACATAAGCCTGAAAATATTATCGACAAGCATGCAAACTATTTATCGAGAAACATTCTGGCATCCGATACAAATATCGTCGCTAGTAACAAATTTTATTTACAAGTTGTGACACTTTAGCAAAAGATTTAATTGCCTCCAAAACGAATCACGTCCAGTTTACTTAATGGAGATGGAAGGCCTTCTGGAAGATAAAGTTTCGTATTTGTTAGAAAATGAAATATAAATTAGAAAAGTATAAAATATATCCACAAATGATACCAAAATACCACTTCTAGATGTTTATTGCTAAATTCAAATGATTTTAACCTGTTAACGTATCCATTCTGGGTTAAATTTATTTAAAGTTATTGAAGCTTTCCAGCAAATTAGCCCTGCTTCGTGAAAATATAAAAACACGCTCACTGTTTCTAAATACATTACTTTATTTTTATAACAGATAGTGAAATATTTCTAAACGATAAAATTACTGCCTTCAATTCAAGCATGTTATACGCTTAGAAACTACACTGGAAGGGAATAATTACATCACAAACGAGAAGTATCTTTATATTAATTTTTGCAACAGTAACCTAGCTATAAAAATCGTAAAGTAACTGAAGCAGAAATAGAATATACTCAGGAAGCATTACAAAAACATTATAATATGTTATTTTGAGAGAAGGCTGAGAGTTTTAATTAGCTTAATCGGTTCCTGCAACTCGCATGCGTGCGTAACTTGGTTTTGTTACTTAAATGTCCCTTATTAAAAGTAAAAAAAATTCGCTATCGATACCTCTGAGAGGAAGAAAACTGTTCGTTGCCCAATTATTTGCTATTGTTCAACTAATTGTAATAAATAACCCCAATTAAAAAATATATCAACGGATATTTATTTCGTCTTCACACAAGAAAACGCAGCAGCAGAAACCGAGAGCCAACATAAAAATGTTCAGCGAAGGAAAATGATTTGGGTTTAGGAATGATAATTAGTTCCTTTAGTGCGTAAGATAGGATGATTACGTGTAAATTTTTTACCCCGAGGAGATATTCTCGCTCAAGGGAGTTTTCATTAAGAGACTTTATTTTCTTTGCTTAATTTAAAAGGGCAGTATTGCCTTAAATGCCGTGAATTTGCAGTTCACAAAACAGCACATATTTAAATTTCATTTTATGTGAATGCTTTGTACGAAAGATTTTACTTATGAAAATTATATTAGCAAAATTAAATATTTATAATGTTGTGTTTAAATTTTTCACGATATAGTGTGTTATTTTTATGAATATTCCAATAGTTTAATATGGTGTAAAATACAATTATACTATTCTTCCTGTAATTTGTTAAAAATGTAGAAAAACAAAAGGTGTTTTACTCTATGTTGACACTGGTAACGTATTTTATGTTGACGTGTTAATGTGACTTAATGTGTCTTAATTTATGTTGATGTAAGGTGACTTTATGTTACATGTACTTAAATGCAATGAAATGTATTTAAAAAAATCCTGCATTACAGAAATTGAAATATCAATTGTTGCGTTCCACGGGTTCCTGAATTATGAGTAATTAATGATAACACTTGAGGAAGAATCAAAACACAATTCCTTCGGTATTACATAGAACAGTTCCAAAGACACATTTACAGTCGTCGAAAAATTATGACAAACCCGCTGCAACATAGCCTTCAGGCTGTAACGGTGTTCATGGCAAAGCACTTAAATACAGCTCTCGGCTCAGTCAATCGCTCTTAAAAGCTAATTTCTGAGCCACTACTACTACACTACTACTCTACTCGTGTAGGCAGGACATACATAGCTTTAACCTACCTTCGAGAATATTCTCCGGAAAACTCCTAAGAATGCGTTCTTGAATATTCTCGCTTCGTCTAGGACATATCGCGAATTTTGTCGCCAAATATCGCCAAAAGGGCGATTTCGCATGGAATCTGGCAACCCTTCCCTTAACTGTCAATTTTAGTACTGTTAACAGGTGTACTGTTGAAAATGCCCTTGCCTAATTTTTTTTGATGAATGTTGTATATTGTCATTTACTGCTATTGACTGCTGACATTGTTTCCTCTTAAATTTGCCTGCTAGCAATCATTCGTCCATTCAAAAACTGAATGCAATATATATATATATATATATATGAATTTGGATGAACAGTTTGTTAGGAAAAACCGAAAGTTCATTAGAAATTGATAAATGTTTCACTAATGATGACTTTTTAAGTAATATTAAAAAGAGTAAAAAAATGCAATAGAGTTACTTTGTAATTATTTTTGAGTACGCAAAAATAAGAATTAAAAAACAAATAATACAGTTTTTTATGATGGAAAGAAATAAGTACCTTTAACTTGGAATTCTGTTTGAATCAACGATTACAAAAAGTAACAACATTACGCAATCAAAATTTCAGGAAATATTCCGACCTATTTATATCACTACAATTTTTTATCTCATTTGATAACAACTTTACGCATAAGGCAGCTCACCTCGAATCTGTTTCTTCGGAACACAGGCCAAGTAGAGAACTTGGCGCTTACAGTCAGACGAAAAAGCATATCATCTAGATCTTAAATATACGAATCCTTACAATTGGTAATCAGGGAATATTAGAGAATATTTGTGAGAGCACAATTTTCACACTGATGGGTTTAATAGTCATCCATTTAATCGTAAGTCGAATCATCATCGAATAGCTGCACGCGGGAATAAATTCTCTCGTAACTGGTTTTTCGCACTCTTTCTGACAACGACGCAAAACGGAAGAGTGGAGTTTTCGGCCCTCACTCTAATGCAGTGCGCGAAGGTACGAGGCAATTGAGGCTTAAAGAAAATGCATGAGGTGCAGAGTACGCGAAGGGAATCAAGTCTGCATGTTCTTAAAAGTTTTCGGAATGGTAATCTTCTACAACATTTGTGATTTCATCATGGTTTCATATTTTTACAATTTTCATGCATTCCCTCGTCGTAATTGAAACAGGTGATGCGTATTCTACAAAATGTGTGACGTAACTGAAAGAGGTCTAATGCTCGAACTGAACCACCGATGTGAATTCGATCCCAACGAATCTCTTTTGCAGAAAATAAGAAATACATCGCCAGTAGCTTCGACAGCATGAGTGTAAGTGAAAATTAATTAACGTTCACAAGGACAAATAGATGATGATGTTGTAAGATTATATCCGAAAGTAATTCGATGCAAGTGCCGCGTGTGTAGACAGTATTTGGAGTAATTATAGTCTGTATTTCATATTTAAACTAGATCAAAGTTTTATTCATTCATGAATGATGAAATAAATTAATGTGATGCAATTACGAGTGTATTTATTGAAATGACACTATATAATCGGGAGAGCGAAATGTTTTATGTACTTCTTTTTCTAGGGTTATTAAAGATATGTACTAAGGTTTAGCGTAGGGCAAAAATTATTGGTCACATGTGACTTATTATTTAATGTTGGTCAACAATTATTGTCCACTTTCCTACGCCTAGAAATTATCCGATTAGTACCATTTTCACATTATCACAATATTTGACTATTAGAGAAGCACGCGTTCCCAAACAAACAAATTAATCAATGCTTATTCCTAATTGTCCTTTAAATTGTTTTATTTATACCTGATTAAGCAAGGCTATTCTTATAATTAGATATTAATATAATTTGTGGCACTGTGAGAAATTGATGTAAAATATATTACTTAGTTAACTTAGGCGTTTAGCCTTGTATTTCACAGGATATTCAAACATATTTTTGAACGGTTCTACGGAACACATTGCATTAAATCTATCTTCCTATTGTAAAGGATACTTTCGCTAATGGCTCGTTAAATTATTATTATGAAATATAGTTTATGGAGCAAATTTGACTCTTTATTATTATTAAATAGCATTTTAAACGATTAGGGTATTTTAGATAAATCGGTTTAGATATGAATGTGAAGAAAAATAATCAATATTATTGAAAAAGGAATAACGAAGTTGTCTGCACAGGGAATATTTACTACAGGAAAATTCTCTCAAAATTTAAACCAGGACAATGAGTCTGTGAATATGCAAATAATGAGAATTAAATTACTTAAAGTCATTTTAAGTCATTCGTTCGTACTAGTATACACTAAGATCCTGTCACTAAAGAATTATAATGATTTTGAAGGCAGTGAAAACAGTCGTCGTGTCGCTTTCACACGTGTATATGTTCCCTAAATAGCTTTGGATTTCAAAGACTTTGACGTTGTCTTTGAATTATATCCCAACGTGGTCTTATTCTAGATTAAGGTTTCTAGATGCATATTTCGTTCATGCTAGGAAGTTCTTTGAATCACTACGATTATCATACTCGTACTTTACCCCTTCTGTTGTAGTGTTATAATATGGAATGTAACTCTGCTTACAAATTTAATTAAGTAATATCTAAAGAACAGCATTTTGTATATGGCATGGCTACAGCGATTATTTCTCTAAGTTGCTGTGCATTAAATTTAAATTCACATTCATGTCACATAGTTGAAAGCATCATTTACATATAAGTGAACTTTATTGAATACTTTAAATAATTTTGCTTGCTGCTTTCATATATTAGGGTCATAGACCCGGATAAACATTGATGACTGAGAGGAAAATGATCCCTGACACGAGACTCATTAATCAAAGCAGAGGCGTGATGTCACAAAACTCTCTGCAATAGATAAAATTAGAATCAGGATAATTATAGTCAGCAATTTCTTTGCGCTTTAGTCCCAGGTTTGAAATTAGCACTTTAGCGGATTATTTTCCAATATTTTCAAGTAGATTTCAGTTGTTTGTTTTCGCTCTAAATGAACGTATTTTAAACATGAAAAAACGACTTATGACTATACAGGCTGTTTACATATTTTCAGATCGATTTTGGGACCGCTTAATTACTGATTAAAATATAAAGTGTACTTTTTTAAATGTTAAAATATGATAGCCTGTTTTCTGGAATTATAAATCTGCATCGCGATTTCCATGACAGAATGGATTTTTGTAAAATTTCTAGGGATTCTGGTTTCAATTTTTCTTACACTACTTTCCAGAGTCCATCAGTCGTGGTGGGTTGTTGTTGTTATTGCAATTTTCGCGTCCATATTTCATCGAAGAATGGTTTCCAGAGCCTCAAAGAGGTTGGATTTCTACTCTCTCCCTAATTTTGACGGAGACAAGTCCCTTATCTTGGGTTAATCTTTAATAAAACTTTCACATGATCCCCACACATTACATCTATTATCCAAAACTTTTGCGTGCGTAAAGCCAGACTCTACCCCTCAGTTACTCGCAACAGTGTTTTATACATAGATAACACGTTACTCATTTATTTAAGTTAATTCTTCGCCCAGTGTTATATTATGCAAGCCCAGTTTCGGCGTGCACATGTAAAAGTAATCGCCAAAAATTGCAAACTTGTCAAAACTGCGTTCTATGGCAGATTATCAATGCTGTATTGTACATGCTCAACAACCACATCCACGAGGAGTTGGTTGTAGAAATATTACGTATTCATTACTATACATTTGCCAAAAAATTTCAGAGCACCAGAAAGCGATTGACAGCTCTCTAATGAAGATCAATAAATACGATTATAATGATTTCACCAAACATTGGCCCTCGTCAGTGTTTGGAATATGTAAACTAAATTTGCTTATTGTACTGTCTCGCTGCATGGTACCCTCTATAATTCCTTATTAACTCTAACTTGTTATATTGCATTCTCTGCTTATAATTTATGTATGTAATGTTTTGTATCAATATGCTGGATTCGAAGTACCATGATTTGCCTTACCTCACTTTTAGGCGTTTATTTATCACCTACTCACCAGCTCGACGGCTTCAGTGGTTTCATCGTTAGGCTACACTTAGCTAAATTAATTAGTACATTCTCATTTTACATTTCATTAAAAAACATTAAAAAAATTAAAAAAACTTAAAAAAATCTTTAAAAGGTCATTTTTTCTTAAAATTCGCAATTTCAAAGCTTATTCTACAAGGGGTAGGACCTCGGGTTATATACCCAGGTGTTTCACACCGCTCTACTGAAGTCTTTGGACAGAAAGCTCCCCGGGGGATTGTCCGAGGGTCTTCCACCCCTTTCCCTTACGTCAAAATCACTAACCACTATCCCGCCAGGGTGGTGAATCGTGGTGGGTTTGCGCTTAGAAAGAACTCTTTTCAAGAGACTGAAGGAACAATCGTCCATAGGTGAAACATCAGGGGACTTCGCAGGAACACATTGAAAAAATATATATGCAATACCTGTATCAGTCTTCACTTTTTCAAAGAATGCACTGGTACAAGCATATTTTGAAGTATGGTTTCTTGATCTGTAATGATGAAGTTTCACTTTTCTAAACTCATTATTATAAAGAATTATACTCTTTCCTGTAAATATCGGAAGAAAACGTTCTCTAGATAGTACGTTGCATTTATTTTAATATATGTTTCTACTCTACTTATTTTTATTTTCCCATTCTAAGAGAATCCTAAGTCAATCGTGAACCTCTTACTGAGTTTTCTTTACACTGACGGAACCAGGTCTATACGTTTTTCATCTTTGTTTTCGATAACAAATATACGTTTTCTTATTGCAGTCATTTAAGTAAACCGATGCTTCTTGAACTGTTACAGTGTATTTCCATTTATCTCGTAATGAATAGTTTTCATACAAGATTTTACAAATTATTGTGCATACAGCAACATTCTCGGGAAAATCTAGGTGAACATTATGGTTTTTAGCATTTTTTAAATTGTAGATCTACAGGTATTGTTTTATTTATTGTTGATACAGATGCATTTAAAGACTTTTCTATTTCTCAACCAGCGGATTTTGTCTTATTGCCAATGATTTAATTTTAGAAACAGTACGTACCATTTACGGGTATTCATTTAGAGATTTATTTCCTTGTAGAAAACAGTAATTATTTTTTTTTTGTAAAATATCTGCATTATTTTTAATTCCTTGTTCAACCTGCTCTAAAAATAAGGAAACGCCTATTTTCTACATTTTAAAAGTTGGAAATGTTATTTAACACGCTTATTATATTAACTGATAATGTTTACCAAGTGTAAAGACGCTACTTAATAATTGTTGAAAATTAATGCAAAATTTTTTATTTCAGAATTTTCGTGTGTACATGGTGGTCATAAAGAAACTTTGCCAACATTTGCACTTCTAGCGTCCGTTCCTGTTAACCAATCGAGATGAGATTGCAAATATAGTTATTTGGAGGTATGCGCTCGAGGTTCGGTGAATGGCAATATAGGAGCACTCATGGTCACGGTTAGTTACAGAAACTCGAAAATGTTTAATGACGACGCCAACTTTTTCTGGTCGCAAAATGTTCAGCGCATGCGAAAACCCTAAATAGCGTTGGATGCCCAAAAATGGACGTGCTATGCATATCCCAAAAAAGAGTTCTGAAAACCGGCCAACGAAACACGATCTGGGAGCACGCAGAAAATTTGCATATAACAGAATCAAGATAGCAATCACAGAACGCCGATCGCCAGATATTCAATGTAAAAAACAGATAAAATACCAGGCTTGTACGCGAAGTCGTCATTCGGGAACTCGCATATGGCGACGAAATTACTCTTCCTGGGAAATTTCGTGGTGAATGATAAAACTGTATTATGAAAGTATGATGAATGTTACTACCGGAATTGAGTAGGCGGAATGCACTCAATGACATCGTTTGGATGCAAAATGGTGCACCTCCACATATAGCGAGGTTTGTTAAATGGTCCTGGAACAGCATTTTGGTGATCACATCATCTCACGCCTTGGCCTCCGCGATCCCCCTATCTGACGCCTAAGGTTTTCTGCTTTTGGGGATGTCTCAGAGTTTACCTGTGCAATCCGCAAACTTTGTCGGATTTAAAAGATTCTATACGGCGTGAGATTGCAAACATCTCTCATGCCATGTTGCTTTCAATGGTACTGTGCACCATCTCCCAATGCAATGCATATATGCCTGTGATGGCACCCATATGGAAAATGTTTGATCTAAATAAAGGTATTCTTTTTTCTCATATCTGTTGTCATCAGTGATCGGTGTCTAGTCTTTGTCATATACAAGTTTTCTGCTTGCGCCCAGATCGTGTTTCGTTGGCTGGTTTTCAGAACTCTTTTTTGGGTATGTATAACATGCTAGTTTTTGGACATGCCGGTACCTTTTTAACGCTATTTAGGGTTTTCGCATACTCTGAACATTTTTCTACCGGAAAAAGTTGGCGTTGTCTTTCGACATTTTCGAGTTTCTGTAACTATAACCGAACCGTGAGCGCTCCTGTGTTGCCATTCACAGAATCTCAAGCTCATACCTCCCAATAACTATATTTGCAATCTCATATCGATCGGTTAACCGAAACGGACCGGAAAGTGCAGATGTTGGCAAAGTTTCTTTATGACCCCCCTGTATTTTGAATTGGACATTTGACTAATACAAGCTGAGAAATTTCGGATTATTCTGATGTTTAAGAAACTTTGCCAACATTTGCAGCTGCTGCCAGAAATGTGTTTTCCAAAACATTCTCTTTTTATTCATTGAAGTCGCTCTAAAAATATGTAGCCATCCTCTGCACGGGTAATTTTATATTTTGATTTTAATACTTTTGTAACGTAGGCAATTTGCATTTATTATAAAATTTTCGTTATTTTTTTAGATAATCTGTCATCTATTTATGTGCTATATTCATCTACATTAAAATATTAAAACGTAAAACTTCATGATGAATACCTATGTCGAATTTTTTATCTTCCGATTCGATATAATATTTTACTATATAGGATAAAAAAAATATGACTTTATAAACGAGGATCTATTTTTCATAACCAATATGTTTAAATTCAGCTTCAAATATGATGGTATTAAGCAATAGTATACCAATATAAATATGGTGTTGATGTTCTATCAGCCCTTAATACGTGATAGTTACTAGCATGCTAGCTTTTGTACTTCACTGGATAAAGGTAGAAATGTATTTTTGTATTTTTTTACATTAAATTATTTACAACACGCATTTAATTAGCATTTAATTTTTAGATGTCATTTAAATCGTTCAGTTCAACTGTAAATTGATTCTTATTTTGGTAATTTCGCATCATATTTGTAACAGAAGGATACGAAACGATTTCATTCCTTTAGATTTACATGACCCGTCTCTTTTGTTGGCATCTCTCGTTGGTAAATTTTATTTTGATAACTCCATGTGTAGAGTAAAAATTAATATTAATTTCGAACAATTGTTTTACACAGGGAATACAATAAACAATATTTGCAGCTTTTCGTGAGATTTTGCTTGATCGGTAATGATATATTCTGTTCATGAAAGGATAAAAATGCTATCATGAATAATTATAGTATAGTTTAACTATTAAGTAAATTAAATGGCGTTTTAAAAAATATCACAAGTTTATTTATCAACTTTTAAGGTATCTAGCAACACATGGCAGCCTCTGAATAACTGTTTTCGTTAGATTTTTGAATCGCATACTTGCCAACCTGCGACACTCAAAAATCGGAAGATTTTTTAAGATATCAGGAGAATTTTCTCAACGACAAAAGGAATTTTAAATGATAAAAATGTATTATTAATAAAGAATAAACTTTAAACAGTTAATAATTAATATCTGAAAGTTTAGTTACTAATTCTGTGCAAACAGTACAAAGATGCTTGTATGTAAAAAAACATTTTTACTGTATCTTTAAAAAAATAATACTTTAATCGTTTTTCGTTCAGCACGCATGATCTGATGTATTCAGTGGAAAGTTGTTTTCCAGTGAGAGGGCAAAGAACAGGCATTCTGCATAAATCACTTTTCGTTCTTTTGTTTTTGAAAAATTTAATTCTTTGTTTTTTTTCGACAGAAGTCATGTTATCTTGTGCTTTTGTGTACGTACGTGTTTGTGAACGTCAGCCTTTCCATCATGTGAAATCGTAAAATCACAATGACAAGCAGTACTCATCGCAAATGAATTACATTTCCTTGAGGAAATAATAGAAAGAAAGTCATTTGTGTACGATTTTTGAAAGGTACATGAGTATGAGTATTTTTCCTATGTGGTAGGGGCACTCGATGCTCATTAGAGAACTGGTACACGACAAAAAAATCTTATACATGCAAAAGTCTGTCATAATTTCTCTCTGATGAAAACGAGTTTAGTTTACAGTTATGTGTGATCTATAAGAAAACCGTATGCCTACAGACGCTCCAAATCACTTATTTTTGTGCAAATAACAAAGCACTAAGACAGCCTACATAAAAATCGTGAGAAATTTAAAAACAAAATTAAGAAAAAAGCGGGAGAATTATGTTGTAAATCGGGTTGGCAGGAGAACGGTCGCAAATCCGGAGTTTCCCGCCTAAATACGGTGAGTTCGCAACTCTATAAAATGCATCTGAAGCACGCATTTTCATATGAATGATTAAAAAGGTAAGTTAAATATTGCTACAGTACAATGCATTAGTACTTTAACAAGAACTTTGATTTACACTTCCTGCTTGGAATTTACTTCCTAAGTAAGAAAAAGGAATATTTTTATTGCTAATTACAAGAACATCTTGAAAACGAATGATCGGTATCCACCTGGACATAAAATCTATCGACATACACTTCACTGTAATTAGTTTCAAAAATGAAATTTTGAAATTATTCATTTCAAGATGTCACATTTATACTTTAAATGCTAAAAATATGTGCTAAATTATCGTGTATGTGATACTGAAATATTTTCCCTATACGTTGCTTTTTATGTATGAAAATATGTAGTACGTCTATATAACAACTGAAAGATCTAAGGTTCGATTTCAGGTTAAAAGATGATTGAGTTTTCATGTTTTCTTTTCAAAATCCTAATAATGTGTAAAACCCTACAATAGCTCTTAAAGTGCACATTGAATTTATTGCTTCATGATTGGATAAAATATAGATGGCTGTTTGAATTGAAGTTTTAAACCCTTTTATTTCTGATTTAGTATAACTGATGGTGAACTGGCGATTCTATTATAACTGATGATTATTTGGCGGTTCCGTATCTTTCTGCTTTTAGGCTTCCGTAAATCAGTTGCTTAGCATTCCAGGAAAATGTCGTTAAATGTTTAATTTCGGGAATGACGTACGTTTCAATTAAGTTAAAGCTGGCAAGTTTAAAAAGTCTTAGGGAGAAATAAACTAAATTGAATCCTTCGATATATTTAAGCATCTTTTGAAATCCTGATCACGCGCCGTGAAATTAAAGGAGTCAGCAGCGCAAACAAAATTACATTAGCATAATTCGTATCCTCTTGGAGAATTTCTAATATACAAAAATGTTCAGACAGATTTTACGGTAGTAAAAAATCGATAACATTTTTATTTCTTCACAGGATTGTTCTGTAAAGCTAAAGTTACTTCTTCCATGTTTATACAGTGCTTCCCTTCAGATTGGAAAGACTCTGTAGTAGCTATTTTAAATACCGCTTGTCTCATGTTGTAATAGGTCTAGAAATCAGGTTGAAAATCCATCTCTAAATGTTTTGAAAAGTTTTAAATTTCATCATAAAAACTTCTCCAAAACTTATTATATAAATTAAGTAGTAGCTTCCTCCAATGGTTTTCGAGAATTATCATAATAATTCTCTAAAATCTCACCAGCTTAAAAAAAGTTTAATTTTTTGTTGGATTATAATAAGAGATGGTATGTAAGTTAAAGTAATATTATAGTAGGTTTAAATTAATACTTGATATCCCATAATTATTAAATATTTGAATTAGGAATTTGTTTTCGCTTGTTTTATATAAGCCTTTTATTCTTAATTTGAATTTAAGGTTGCAGAATTAAATACCGATATTGATGCAATAGCAAAATTGCTTAATATTTTACCAGTGGTTGCAACTGTAAAGATAGCTATGCGTTTTGCTACAATAAATATTGATATCATATGTCAATTTGGAAAGTATCTTGAAATAAAATAAAGAATTTTATGGGAAAAATTTCAGTAATGTGTTTGGGTTGATAAGAATTTGGGCAAAAGGGAAATCTGACATTTTATACGAACTGTGTAAAGTAATACATCGTTATGAAAACATTATTACGCTTTGCGTAGATTCAAACAAAATATTTCGTGGCTTTATGTGCAAATTTCAAAGTGATAATCCATAAGAAATAAACAAAGCGATAATAGATAAGAAATGATCTCAGATGATGTATCCATGAATATGAGCCGAGCTTAAATATTCTGAGAAATATTTTAAAGAAAATTAAGGTAACGACGATAACGATAAATAACGATAAAATAGTATATGCCAAATTTGACATATATGTCTTAAAGGACAATTTTTAGTCTGTAAGAGATATTTAACTTTCACGTATAAGGAACTAAAAACGTTTGCTTGAAATTTTTTCAGTTTATTTAAATAAACTTTGTACTTTGAAATATAACACTCGAATAAAGATTTAAGAATACAAAGTTCGTAACCACTATTTTTATACAGTTTGTATAGTTGTACAAGAGACGATTTATATGTATTATTAGAGCAGATACCAAAGATAAAGAAAGTGCTCTTATTTAATGTTTGTATTAATTTCTCTTTCTTAACCACATGTTACATTCCACACAAAATTAATTACCAGATATTCATTTTGTTCGCAAACTGCATACGAATTCTTATCTTCTTGGAGCGATCAATAAATTGCGTTACAGACAGCTTTCTGAGTGCTAGACATGTCGCTTTCCCAAGTCACTGAAATATCATCTAACGTACCATTAAAAGATATGAGAATACTTCATATTCATCATCATTCATTTGATAGTTTCCCTTCCTCGTCCTTAACCTGGAAAAGATATATTGTTGAACCCTTTCCAACTTTCACGAAACATTCTTAACTGGCTTTAATCTCTTATCTTTTACACGTCTTTGGTAGACTTGCCCACTGGAATGATAGGAATGAGTCAGGTATTAGGTAACAATCATCGAGAATTAATGCTCCAACTTCCAACCCTTTCACTACGCACCTCAGAGTTAAGTTACGATGTCCTTAAAAACATCTTAAACAAGAGTTTGAAATATAGGGCACATTAATTTTCTTCCAGAAACTTCAATCCGGACGGAGGAAGCTTTCAAGACCCTTTTTCCAAAAGACTAGCAGAAGATTCTTTGTACGATACTAAGAGAAATTTATTGGCCATGTATACGACGACTCGAAACAAAGAATAGATCCCAGACCTCATTAAAAATAAAATTAAGCCTTGCTCTCTTCTCTATTGTTTTGGGAGAGTTATAAAAGGAGGCACCCCACCGTAAAATGTTGCAGCTTTACTCTTGATGTGAACGTTAGCTTTTCCCATTAGCGATAAGTGCCTTTAAGATAGAATGAATATCTTATCTTCCTATTTTTGAAAACTGAAGATTAAAAGAAAAGTAAGATTTTCATTAAATAAACGGCTTAAATAAGTTTATTTAGGATCAGATACACTTATTAGGTTTCTTTTTCTCTATTAGTATGCACAACGTATAAAATTTGACAATCCTAAAAATGTTTGAAGTTGCCACTTTTTTCAATTCTTTACATGTCAGAATTCAAACACATCACAACGTACATTTTCTATGTAACAGCTCAAAAATTTGACCTATTTCGAATAAAGATAACACATACTAAAAAAATGGAAAAAAAAATAACAAAACAAAAAAAAAACCGTTTAGGCAGGAGAAATAGAATGTTAAGTAGAAAAGCATTCAAAACAGAGTGTAGAGCCATTACATATTTAGACAGAGAGAGAAAGAGAAATTTTTAAACTGCTACAAATTTAATGCTGCAATATAAGTTTTTTCTAATTATTTTTATTGAATTTAATGAGTTTAAAATTCGTATTTTATGTAAATTTATTGCTAAATACATTTTAGGCTTTCCTACTATACAGTAAAATGCATAAATTATGTACACATTTTTTAAATAAATATATACATATATGTATATATTTGAAATATACGATATTGAATATTTGTATATGCATTGAAATATATATATATATTTCAAAACTTTCTTGTTGCTTTTGTGTTATAGACCTTAAGAGCTAATTTCTCTATTTTATATTTTTATTGTATACTTTTTGACCAAATTTTCATTTATTTCATTTACTTTTTCATATATTGGATACATTCTGTTTTACGTGCTGTTGAAATCGGCTCACTTAAATTTGAAATTATTATTAAATTTTTAAGCTTTGTAGCTTGTTTACCGTTTATGCTATTATTTTAACTAAGCCGGTATGTTGTCAAAATTTGCATATAGTTTTTTTTCAAATAATATTAAAAAATTGCATATTTTTCTAATCTTGTAATTCAAATTATTTCAATTTTTGTTTTTGGACTCATTGTACTCAAAACTAATTTCCTTTTTTTTTAATTTGACTTTTGTTTTTTTTTTTCTCAATTTTTTTTGTCTATGTTTTGATGCTATATTTTTGCAGTTTTTGGCAATTTTTTGCGCTTATTATTTCAGTCTACAGAGATTGGATTGAAACGGCACTGAATACTTGTATTGTTTTTGTAAGATTACGTTGAAATTTTAAAATTTAATTTGTCTTTTAGACGGTTAAGAAATAGGCTGTTTTATTTATTTATTTTTTTCGTTATACCAGCTCCCTGATGATGATGAAAACCGAAATATGTAAATTTCATGTTTCATTTTTGCTTCTGGCGTATTTTATATCTCTTTTTCTTTCAGGAACTTTTTATTTTGTTCTGCCTCACTGTCACCACCCGCCGCTGCTATCTGCGCACATTTGGATTAGATTTTGAACTGCTTCTTTCTTTATTTTTGTTCACATATGTGTAATTTAATGGCTAATAAACTTTCATATAATATCTAATAATGTGAGATAGTTAGCTTATAGAGACATTAGGTATTTAGAAGCAGAAGTCATGAGAAATTAGCAAAGCCTTCGCCAGGACTCAAACCTCAGAGCTCTCGAATACGCGCCGAGCGGGCTTGACCATTACACCACAAATGCACGCTAAGAAGACGGGAGAAATACTTTGTAAGCTTTCCTTAAGTAAGCGTTGAGGTTATAGTATTATTTTCCTGATTTATGCTGCAGGAAATGAAATTAAATTCGCTACATTTCCTGTAGCATAAGTTTTGTTTTTCAGGTATTTGAGATTATAGCACAAAAGCCTTTAATTTTTGTTGAACTTTACAAAAAATGTAGAAATTCAGTTTAAGCAATTTTTAAAGCACTGATTTCTTTTATACAATATAAACATAATTTCTGTATGACATATTTAAAATTGTGTCGCAAAAAAACGTTTTCTTGAAACATCGTAAGAAGTGAGCAGTAAATAATTATAGCCCTTCACTATAAAAGGAAATTTTTTAGCCTAGAGGAAAGAAAAATGCCAAATATTTAACAATGGGAAATAATTTGCAATTGAATGGCTAACAATATGAAACCACGATGCTTCTTTTCCTTTTTATTCTTTAAATCATCAATTAATAATTTTTGTCGTCTTTAAAATAATTATGACATAAACATTCTTTGTGAAATAGCTTCTGCTAAGGAATACATCCGTGCACAAAGTTCTACATATAGCACATTCTAAGTCAACTACCTTAATATATAAATGTTGTTTAAATAAGCAGTTCTCGTGAAGAGATGATAATTAAACATAGACCGTATACGGTGTACGAAAAACGGCTGTTATTGTTCTTGTGCATAATAATTATTGCCTTTTATCTTACACTATGTAATTCATGTTGGGTTATTAAGAATACTTATTGCGACATGAGTGAATTTACACCACATTTTGTTACATGTCTAAATAATTTAATAACATTTGACTATGCACGCATCTTAAGGAGTTTAGCAAACATTTTTCCAGAAATGTGCAACTGATACAAATTGATCTGTGCTTCTCAAAATACAGTCAATTATTTATAGTAATAAAAGCAATATATTCTTTTTCTTTATTTGGTACCTTTATCATGCTTTTATCGTCCATTTGTTTCCTAATGATCTCAGAAGTCTCATAAAGTTGAAAATATTTGGATTTTACTCCTTCGGTTTCTGTGGTTTTCAGGAACACCTCCTTTAATTTTGAAAGGCAGATCTTCATTGAACTACGTCTTCTTCATAGTTTACAGAACGCTCAGTGCAAAGACACTGTTCTTGCATGTCGTTCTGACTAAAGCTATAAATCACACTTGTTCAGAAATGTTCAAACTACTACATAAACAACGAGTAGAAATAAGTATAAAAAATTGCGCCAACTTGCATTTTTCTTAAAACCGGGGAAAAAGATGTGCCATGAATTCAATCCAAGCATCAAAATGTATCTGGCGTAGGGGGAAGAAAAAGGGGCCCATTTATGATATTCTTTACCTTCCAAAACATAAATAAACGTTTGGGAATATATTTTAGCTATTGTTACGAAATCATTCTAATAGATTATGGTTGTTAGGTTATGTTAAGGTATTTATCATGGTAAAGCATTCGCGAAAATTATGGTAGTAATGCATGTGCATTGGCCAAATGTTCAAAAAGGACATCAGGTAATTTTCATGTTTTGTTGTTAAAATGATGAGCGCTCTGTAAGACAGCCCTAGAATTAATAAATAAAATTAACTCTAGAAATCTTAAATAAAATAACGAAATAGTTATGTGCATGAAAAATAGGTAACGGTAAAATAGAACTTAACAGTCCAAAATAAATTTAGTGTCATATATATTTATTTGTATATGGTATCTAAGAAAATGATGATATAAATGGCAAACCTTGCTTACTTTATATAATAAGATCAAACTTTTATACTGGAAAAAGAAATTATTATTAGGAATAAAAAAAAGAAAAATCTGAAAGGTTTCAGATTTTAAATTACGTCCGAAGGGACTTTTTTTAACATTCTGTGTGTTACACTGTAAGGTTTATCCGATTTAATGAATATTTAGGGGCCAACTACTTAGAATTATGATAGCTTCCGCTATACCTTTTAGATAGCTTTAGTTAAGCTTAGTTTAGTTTAATTTCATAATTATTTAAGTTCAAGCCCAAGTGGAGGCTTTGTGTAAGTTCCGAGTTAGGAACTAATTGTAAATATTCTGAGAAATAAAGCGTAGTTAACCCTTCTTAAGTCTTACCTGTTTATTCACACACTTAAGCGATTATTCGCTTGTTAGTGTTTGCGAGGTTCTAAGATTGAACATAGGAATTAAATAAATAAAACCCCACAACTCGTATTTATTAAATATCATGTTCTTCGCACTTAAACCACAAATTCAGTTCAAAGCAATATCTCAAGATAATTTTAAAATGAGCATATATTCCGATACACAGACTCACGCGATGGAGATAAAAAATATTTTTTTCTGTACAGCGTTGTCATTGCTTGCTCTGAAATAATTTTTTTAATCAAAAATTCATTAAAGGTTTACAAAATATGAAACCGATAATAAAACAAATTCAAAATTTCAAATTTGGACTTCCAGATGCCCATATTCGGGTGGAAACGTTTAATATTCAAAATTTGATGGCTCTAGGTACCTTTGTTTTATTACAATGCGAGAAACATACATACATTTATGCAGATTCTTCATTAATTAATTTCTTTAAATATAATACAGGGCAATAATATTTGGTGGTAATAGTGTGAAAAGTGAAACAACGCCTTAAGTGAATCGACGCAAAATGACAAAACAAAATGAGTAGTCCTTCTGGGCAAATTGCCCCTTTGGACTAATAATTAAAATATTTATATTTTACAAAGTATGTAAAATTTATCAAGTATAGTTAAATGAGTTAAAGAAAGCGATATTTAAGCAAATGATGTAATCTGTCAGTTAGCTAAAATTTAGAAAGAAAGAGATTTTATTTCAATTTTCTAATTTACTTTCTATATAGTTAAATTTTCTAATGCAAAAATCTAGTGCCTGGCATTTTAATGGCTGTAGATAAAAATCGTTTAATAGCTTGAGAATTATATATTTCCTTTCTTTAACTATTATGTGATTAAGATACACAATGAAAGGAGTTTTGGAAAAAAGTACTTAAATTAATTACTGAAAAAATGACATTGTAAATAAATGACGAAGCAGAATGAGGACAATGACGAACTCTTGAAGTAAAAAGAATGTAATTTATTACCCCAGTGTCATAAAGCGTTTTCCTGGACGCTGTAAAATATACGTCTCTCGTATTCACTACATTTAAGTAAGGGTTAAACAATTTTCCTTTGTTCCAGTGATTTAAAATTTGCTACGGAATTCGAAGCAGGAGATGGTAGACTGTTCGATTTGTTATTCTGTGCCTTTTTGTTTGAATAGTTGACTAAAATGTTTCAAAATATAAAACATTTGTCTCTGTTACCGACGTGAAAATGTTAACAAACATTTAATGCTTAATCTTTGCTTGAAGTTTATGTAAAGTGAGTGAGTGAAAAGTAAAAAATTTTTTAATTACTTAGATTACTGCAATAGGTACTCTGTAATGCAATCACCAACAAGAACGTAAGCTTCGGAGTAGTGATGCAATAACACAGTATATCGCCAAAAATATCAGACATTGCATGAGCAATCACGGTGTATATTTAGCAGCAATTGACATTCTGGTAGCTAATATTATCTAAGCGAATGAGACTTTCATGGTTATATTCTTATTCTACCACCAAGGAAAAAAATCGTGCCTTTAATGGCGGTAAAGGTGATGAACCTAGTAATTTGGTCCGAGGTTCGAATCTCGGCAAACAGGCTGGCTGCATGAACGTTTTTGTGGTTTTCCTCATATATAGCGTGTATACGAGCCAGTTTCTCTTAGAAAGTTCTCCAGGAAGGCTTCTCTTTCCTAAGGCATATAGCCCTCGACTGCTTTACCATAATTAAGTAAACCAAACCCACCATTCTAATGGGAGCTGAAAATTAAATCGGGGTACATTTATATGTCATTGCGGAAATGAAATGTTTCTTCATCATTGTCACAGAGTACATTAGTGTGCGAATAGCTGGGAAAACATCAGGAAGAAATTCCGTCTAGACACCTCGTAGAAAGATTGCGTTGGTCTATAAGGTATTTTTCCCACTTTCTTCGCATGCATTCGTGGTGTAGTTGTCAGCACGCTCGACAAGTATTCAAGAGATTCGAGTCCCGGGGAGGGCATTGCTCATTTTTCATTTCTCCTGCTTCTAAATATATCCTAATGACACTATAAGTCCACTAAAGCGACTTAGAATGTAGTTGTGTTCCATGGCAACCCAAGGGTTTACAGAGAATCTTTCATGCTATTCGAATGTCATGCGGAACATAGTTTGTGTCATGCGGAACATAGTCTGATGATATCATGCACTCAGAGGTGAGAAATATAGATTTTAAACATATTGGAACGCATGAACGTAAATTCCGCGAGATTTAGCAAAGCAGGACTTGATAAAGGAATTCAAGATTTGTTATAGCCTGCTGTAGCTACCATCAGGTAAAGCTAACACACAGAGGATAATTGTTCAGTTTTAATCTTTGCACTCACTGCAAAAGATAAGATTTGTTTCTGATTTAAACACCTCCGTGTGATTTGTCATCTCACACGAAAAGCACATTGAATAGCTTCCGTGCTTTTAGCAGATTTAATGTACGCATTACGACAAATTTTACTGTATAAGTATTCAGTAGCTTCCCTTAGTCTCATCCAACACATCAAATTCAGATTATCTGTATATCTTTTATTATTAACTTTTGACTGTAGACTAATGGCTTTTTGACTGTTTTCAAAATTCTCGTAAAACTTCTCTATTACCATTATTTTTATTTTATTATTTAATTTTTACTTTTAGAAAATTCCAAATTTTATATTTTAATACAATTGCTATGTTACAACTTTATGTACTCACTATTCATGTATTCTTTTCAAAATTCATTAATAAATGTAGCAGAAGGTAGATGGTTCCATCAGTTAAGCAATAAAGCTGAAAAGTCCTAATGGCGGTACACCTGCTTAACTGATGGTCTCTAATCTCCAGTAGCTTCCCTTACCCATATCACGTCTGCCAGGTACGGAACGATCTAATCTCTCACAGCTCCAAGTTAATAATCTTGCGCCTTTGATGATTCTCGTGTGTATCCGCAAGAATCGTTCTTTGCATAACCGCTGGAAAAGTCCTCAGTGGTATCTACTATCTATAGAAAATAAAGTGCATGGCAAAAAGTCACAGTTCGTCTAGCGATCTTTACTTCTCGAAACCCACAACGTGTAATATTGATTGCTTGGAATTATTACGCTCCTCATCCATCTCAACAAAGCCCTGTACCATCTGCATGTCCCATTTTCGCGCACACGTTTCATAACAAAACCTGTATATTTCTATCCCTTTACCTGCCTTTATATTTTAGTCAGACATTTCAAAATCCCCGTGTATAACATTATTAAACTGGAAAGTGAGCTTAGCATGGTCTAATTGTTAATGTACGTATTCCACCTCTACGCATTCCATAAGAGCTGCCGTATACTTTGCAAGAAACGTGGTACATTTTTGTAATTTTATTTGTTGCCACTAGTAACTACGTGTGACGCTTCAAAGTTGTAAATTCTTTGGATAAAAGCAATTTCGTGTACCATTCTTTACTTTGATGTGGGGTTCGGCAGGCAAAACGTTTTCCTTCTATGGATGCATATTCAAATTCCGTTCGGGTTAGCGTTGAAGCGGAAGCCATCTCGGTGGCGCTTAATTTGATGAAGCAATTTAATTATGATGGTTATTTCTAAAATTAAGAAATACTGGTGAAGGAACATTTAATCAGTTTTAATTGAATATTGCGTGGTATCATGTGTTCCTGCAGTTTATCTCCATATTGGTCCACTTGTACGATTTTCGGCTACTATACTTAAATTTGCACCGGAATTCCCCTGCTTTCTGTCTCTTATATATATATATATATATATGTATATGCCTGTGTTTGTGCGTGTAAGCTCATTCTCTATGTCACTATAAATATATATACATACTTGTAAAATATATGTTTCTCTCACTCTGTATAAATTTCAAAATGGTAAAAAATAGGTTATATGTTAACTCACGGCAAGTTTATCTGCAAATCATTCATCATTCAAGTACACAGCTGCATCATCACCCCTCGGTCACCAGTCAAAGATGTCAACTGCGTGTTCTCCTAAATTGTACCTACCTCAAATACTACAACGAATGCCAGAAATATAAAGGCTTATTCCGTCACCACTATATTATATCTATATCTATATCTATATATATCTATCTCTCTTTATATATATATATATTTGTAACAAAAAAGAAAATACCATGGTTTTCTCTACAGGAACACGCAACCTCTAATTAACTTTCAAGATCTTTCCCGTAGACCAATACTTTCCAGAACTCTCTGGCTTGTTATGTAACCGCTATTATAAATAGCTCTATGCGCCATTTTTCTTCAGACTGCTTTCTGCCATCCATGCTATACAAACGCTTTCCTTTGTATCTTCCTTATTCCTTTGTGAAAAAATATCTATGACGCCGTAGTTCCAAATTTAGTAGTATTACTATTTAAATCATTACTGAATATGTGATCTTCATCTAAAGAAACATAAGCTACCATTTTACTTGAATAAAGATGTGGAGATTTTTAAAGTGAAAGTTTTCTCTTTTCAGTTCTGTTGCTTTCCATTCGCAACGACAGCATCCGGACTCTCGACTGCGAACATCACACACACACACATATATATATAGAGAGAGAGAGAGAGCGAGAGCTGTTATTAATTTACTATTTGAAAGATAGACATTTTATATTTTACATATATATGCTTCACATTACTTTATTTATTTGTCCATTCATGTAATGCTATATATCTTCTTTACGGAAGATAAATACATTCAACCCCATAATTGATCTTTCATGGTTCATGAAAATACATGCACCCTCGTCTCCACACACAGCAGAAATAAGTTACAAATTTTACTCAATAAACAATTTAAAGTACTAAAATGGCATGTCGCTTTTTCTCAATTCATGAATCTTGATATTACCTGGTTGAATGGTTC
>KK116028.1:262867-376841 GCA_000611955.2 Stegodyphus mimosarum
TCTAAGTTTTGATTTCGATGTAGCCGCGTGAACTGTAGTGTGTGTGCGTAGTAGCTTTCTGTATCTGCTTTAGAAATGTGCTTGTATCTTTAATTTCTTCATTAAATGTTTCAGATATAAAGTTTTTATAGCGTATTTTGATGACCGTAGGATTTTTAGCAAATATATTCACCATCATCGAACTCGTTTACTGAAGCGGTCGAAGAAGCCTGCAAAAGGTGAGTAATCACCGTTTCTTTATTGAACTCTTAATTTTTTGACACCTCGTGAGTACCAGAGCCAGCCACTGCATTCTCCTCTTGTGACTGTTTGGTGTGGTTTCACCGCTATTCTGGGCCCTTTCTTTTTTGAAGAACCCTATCCTGTATCCGGCGTGAAAACCTGTACAGTCACTGCAGCATGGTATCTTACGCTGTTGCGTAACCACGTTGTACCTGCATTGCAGGAAAGACATGCGTTACCTGTTGTCACCTTCATGCAGAATGGTGCCCCGCCCCACATTTCACACGACGTGAAGACGTTCCTGTTAGAATCTTTCACCGAAGACCGAGTGATAAGTAGAATCTTTCACCGAAGACCGAGTGATTGTAAGATTCAGTGGCCCTCAAGATCACCAGACTTGACCCCGGCAGACTTTTGGTTGTGGGGATACTTAAAGGCTCGTGTGTACAGGGGCTCCCCAACCACACTGGTGGAACTAAAAAATGCCATTCGACTGACCGTCGCTTCCATCGATGGGGACATGCTACACTCCGCTGTAATGGGCGTAGTGACGCGCCTCACTTGCCTATTATCTTGTGGTGGTGGTAATGTTGAACATCTGTTACTATAAAATAGTAAATGCATAGTGTCTTGTTATTGTGCTCTGTTTGATTGTCTGTTTCTGTTTGCGTGATTTGCATAAAACATCTCAGTATGACGTGTGAGCGCCCTCTGTCGGTTACTTTTGGAAACATTTTTTTTTTACATGGAAAAAAATCCAATGTCTTTCTGACCATATTGGCGCAAACAGAAAATTTTTCCGTGCATTCCTTCTTTTATTACGAATTTTTGAACTTTGCACGAATTTATGACGCACCCTGTATATGTCACTTTTGTTTTGTCGTTAAAGGCCAGCCCCAGTAAGTAAATCCTGCAGCTCAAGTTCTTAAATAGTTCTGATAATGGGGGTTAATAGGCGAGATGCTAACTGAACACAGTGGATGGCTGCCTTATTACCAGTGTCAAAGTAAAGAATAGTTTCAGTTGAATTAAGCAAGATAATAATCAGACCCAGTTTCCAAGCAGTAGTGATAAAAGAATCGTATTCAAAAGAAGATGAACAAAATTTTAAAAAAAAGCAAAGGTTTTTCTAAACATGGTGTTGATGTGCATCTGTATATAACCAATCTGCATTTGGGAAATATAAGATTCATAATATTAAGTGTGTCTTACTACTGGTTTCAATTTAATCTAATAATGTTCTAGGTTCTTCAAAGTAGACTATAATTCAGAATCACAGCGTGAAGGATAGGATACAGAAAAAAATTGCACTAAGGATGAAAGTTGCAACAGGTGTTTACATACTTTTAGAACGATTTTGGGTATCTTTAATTAATGTTTGAGATGTAAAGAGTATTTCTTTACTGTTGTTTCTGATAGCCCTTTTCGGCACTATAAGTCTGCATTGTGATTTTCATCATAGAAGGGATTGCATAAAATTTCCAGAGATATAGATACCCACCTTTATTATTATTTATTTTATTTTTTTTGAGTTCATCAATCATGGTAAATTCGCATTTAGAAAGAAATTTTTTTTTTTTTTTTTTTTTTTTTTTATTTTTTTTTTTTGTCAAGAGACAAAAGGCCATAGGGCGAAACGACAGGGAACTTCTGAAGAATGCTCGTCGAAAAGGTGCTTATGTAATACCTATATCAGTCATAATTTTTTTCAAGGAATGCAATGGTGCTTTTCGAACTATGATCGTTGCTTTGTCTTGATGAAGTTTCTCTCTTTGAAAATCATTGGGATAGAGAAATGAAATTTCTTCCGTCAATATCAAATGTAAAACGTTCTCTTAATAGCACGTTGAGTTGATTTTAGCATTTTTTTCATATTCTTCTCATTTTTTACTTTTCACAATAAGGAAATCTTGTGTGGAAATTATTTTGATTAAATGATAGATGGTGCTAGCGTTTCATGTTAAAGGTGTCATGCCTTTTTTGACTTTCCACAGACTCTCCACCGGGAGCTCTATACATAGATAGATGCGTACGTAACTTCCCAGACTAGTTGAATAAGAATAATCAAATTCCTATTAAAAGATTAGATTTTCCGATTGGCAAAAGTATTTCGAACTTTTGAGATAATTTCAAAGATGTAATTGAAATAATGTAAATAATGTACATATTAAATTTTACCTTTTTTTAAATTATTCAATCTTTGATGTCTATGAGTCTTCGAATTTTGAAACATCTTGCGGCATTCATGAATACCTTGCCGAAATTTTCTTTGCATAGATTGAACCATATTTATACATTAAATTCACTTTGCTCTAGATAATAAATAGGCATATTTATTTGGGTCATTTTGAAAGCAGCAGACGTTATTTTTTCATTTCAAATAAAAAGGCTGTTGCCAGAAATATTTATTCAATAAGTTTGCTTTTATTAAAATTCTTTATCGAAATTGTTTTAAAAATCTGTATTATGTGCCAAACATTATTATCTTTATTATCCATTTAATTATCATTCTGCTTTTCAGAGCCTAAAGTTACATTTTCAGAAATTTTTATAAAAGCTTTTCTTGTACATCACTCTACAATTGCAATAAAATTGATTTTATTATAAGTCGTTTTTCTTCATTTTTTACTATGTTTACCAGTTTTTTTTATATTTCATATTCCCCATTTTTCAGTTCGAAACATATTTTCTTGCTTGTCGGTTTTTCGCTTCTTATTCCGCTATTCAGATTTACCCATTTATTTTCAACATATTTTTGGTACATACCATTTCTGTCTACAGATTTCATTTTAGATGGATGAAAGATTTTGACATGCTTCCTAAGAAGTATCTATACTTTTTCAGTATAGTTTTCAGAATTCACTTTTATTTTAGTTTTTCTTATTTTATGTGTCGTCTTTTATTTTCTTTGCATACCCTTTTTATTTTTGTATACAAAGCAGAATGATAAGTGATTCCTTTTATTAATAAACATATTTTTACTATAGAATCTATGTCAGCTGTTGTCAGATCTTTCTGGACATGTTTTAAAACATTTATAATTTACATATTATTTTGATCTTAGCGTTATTTAAAATAAGATCTTATTGAGAACTAGTATAATCAGTTGCAATCCGAATTCAATAAATACATTTTCAAACCTTTTAAGCATTTTCTTCGATAATTCTTTCAAAATTAAACACAAAAGTGCGCAACTAAAGAGAAGGTTTTGTGCCAATAGTTTTATTCCCAGTTTTGAACTTGGCAGAATACTTAATCCTGGAAGAATGTTAGTGACAAGAGTATACTTATATTTCTTGGTGTAATATTCAGTTTTAAGTGATGTACTAGTTTCGCGCAAAGGTCTCTTGCAAATTTGGCTTATTAAGCATATGTTTTGAAGGAAACTTCCACTCAAATGGGCATCATGTTTAGACTGAAAAGAAATCTGATGTCACAGACAGCAACTTGAAAGAAACTTTCAATCTGTAAAACTCAAATGTATAAAATATAATTTTTCCAACCTTCTCTGAAAACAAAATGAGGAAAACTGCACATGAGGTTTTCCGCAAAAGTTTTATAATTCTTTTTTTTCTGTTAAAAAGAAATGTAGTGAACATAAATCTTATAATTTGAGAGAAATGGCTCTTATCCATTGCCTAAATTTTCTTTATCTAAACCTTTAGAAATTACTGCCCTAGACTTCAATCAAAACTACATAAATACTGTTTCACGTATATGCTTAAAATGCAAGCCTATAAGCGAATAATTTAACTCCAAATTTATAGTATAGCTATAGTTAATAAAACATGTACTGATATTTTTACATTAATTTTACCCTTGAAATGGAGGCCCACCCGTGAATAAGGATACTAGTGTTTCGAATTGATTTCGAATCCAGAAAGACAGGCTGTGTTTTTTTTCCGAGGATTTTCTTACGAGAATGTGCAAATTTCCCTTAAAAATTTCTTTACGAATGCATGCATGCACTTAGCAAGATGGCCCTTCTGTGCTTCGCTATAGCTAATTAAATATGCAAACGCTCTTTATGTGGTTTATAATTAAACTATTAACGTTCTTCTACAGAGATTTTAGGAATGGAAAGAATAATATGTTAGAAGCGTACATTATTAAAAATGAAAAGAATTATATATTGTAACTATGCAATATTAAGAATGGGAAGAATTATGTATCATATTCCATTCGCACATTTTCTTTTGAAGTAAATAGAAGTTTCCATTTTAAGGTTTTGATCTTCTTTTAAATAATAAAGTATGGGACGCGTAGCTCTGGAGATATTTATTAAGAAGACATTGAATGATATCATCTGAGTATTCTATCCTGCGCGGATATTACACGAATGCATTCTTCTGTTGGAAAGAAATGCATTGTATTAGCTACTGAATTCTTAAATATTGCTGATAATCCGTAGTTCTTTACTACTTACTTAATGTTAATGTCTCTTACAGAATCTGGACAGTGGCGTAATGTAGTAGTTTTCTCTTAGGGCATTTCTGTTAACATTGTATCTATCACAACTTCTCTCTTCTTTGAATATTCGACTTTGTGATTTCGTTGTGAATAAGCGAGAAAATATTTTAAGAACTTTGCAATGAAATGCTAGTGGACGTTTTTACTCTTATAAGTTCAAAATTTTAATGCTTCCGTCTTGCATGCCATAGATGTTTTGTCCCCTGAAAAAAAATGGTTATTGCTTCGTAGACAATTTGTTTATAATTTTAGTAATGTACTTAACATGAAAATTGTTGTTTTGTTTCCAAAGTTATGGGTATTAAGTGCTAAAGCAAAGAGAGAAAAGAATTATTTTTAGTGCGTTTCTAAAATTATCGAAGACACATTAACTTATTATTTTATGTTTCTTTAGAAGTAAAACTATTAACGTTTAATTTCAATAGAAATTCAATAAAAATGAACATGAGTTAGATTTATAATAATCTTATTGATTTAGCAAAGTCTAATTGAAATTGCAAATCCATTATTTGAAATGCATACTTAATGGTGCTTTAACTATCTTTCCTACAACTGATAGTTAAACTTGGAAGGGAAACCAACATTTATAAATTTTGTATAAAAATCCTGCAAGTAATAATAACAATAAAAACAAATTATGCATAATTATAGTCCATTTGTATTCCATTCATACAGTCAATCTGGGGCTTAATCATAACAAGCTAAATGTAGATCTGCAGTTAAGATTTCACCATGCACATATATAAGCTCGAAAACATCAAATAAACACATATATTTGTTTTAAATTTAAATTGTATTCAGGACACTACTTTTGAGGGTTAAATCAAAATTTGCAGCACAAAGTTACCAGTCACCTGACGATGATTACAAAGTTTTCTTTTAACATCTTGTATGCACAGCATTTATTTTATCATCTAATGGCGGCTCTAAGTTCATCGACGACTACTGACTGCTACTCCATACCTGAATTTATCAATGAAGTTTACCTGGAGATTTTAGTCTTACTCGAGGCAGTGGTTATTCAGCAAGTATTAAAAGATATACAGCTGGCACTCGCGGTTAATCCAAACTCTCATGACTGTTATGAGCTACTCTAACTTTATATTAAACTTCTTGCCACTCAAATCTACATAATTTCTGAAATGAGCGAGCCTGTGGTGAAACAAGAAAGACAATAGGAAAGATGTAAGCTAAAGTAGAATTAACTAGTGAAATTCAAATATAATGCCACACAGTTCCCTCTTGTAATCCAACATGACTATAAAAGTTTAGGTGAATTTAATGCATTAAAATATCATAATCGGGAACAAATAAATATAGCTCTAGAATAATAAAATAATCTAAAAATTTCGGTATGTGAAGTATTTAATATGACCTATGAGATCTACAGGAGAATTTTAATCTAAATAAATTGTACTAGCATGATATATTTTTCCTTGGTTATGCAAATTAATGTAATAAAATTCGTTTTATGATATTTTGAATCTGTTATGTTTTAAAAATATCTATGTTAATAAAAAATTTAAATTATGACAGAGTCTATTAAACTCTTCTCAATTTTGCAAAATGACAGAGAAATCAGTCGCTCAGTCTTTGTGTAAAAGTTCAAATAAATTAATGAAAATTATAATAAACTCAAATATGAGACTGTCTCATAGCTAGATATCGATCAATGTTTGTCGAAGGGAATTTACAACTTCAGCTGTTTCTGTGTTAGTATCACTTTCACACAACGTTCTTCAACCATAAACTGCGAATTCATTTAAAAACATATGTTGTATTTTCGTGAGCAATTATTATTTCAAAAAGCTAAATACACTTTGCAATCCAAATTTCGAGGGTTATGTGAGTATTGAAGAATTCTGTAATGCACAGTTTCATGATTACTATCTACACTGGCTCGCAAATATATTAACGAAAGTATAATTTTTTTTTCACCGCAAACATTTTGCTTATTCCATATTTGATGCAGGGTGTCTCCCAAATCTAGATTCTTGTGAATTCCAAGAATGTCAAAGGTTCATCATAACAACTGAACCCTGATTTTAAATAAAAACAGCAAGTGCTTTCAAAATTTTCCAAACTTAAAAAAAAGTTATATAAATGCAATAGCTATTCCATTAAATATCTATTTGCCAGTGAACAATTTCTAGCGCCTCTTTGGAAATATGAGTCAAATGTTTAGTGCTCTGAAAACGCGTTAGATGCATGAACCATTATTCAATTCAGACATTTTATATCCTTCGGAATAAGGCTAAATTCTCCCTCTACCTTTCTGTCGTTCAGAGAAAAGTTATATTGTTTGATTCAGGAAAGAGGAATCAACAGTCTTGCGAAATTTCATTTCACGGCACATTGTCCAACATCTCATCCGCAAAGAGGATCGAAAGTTAATTTTGTTTTCTTCCATTTCAAATTGGAATTCATCCCTCGTTTCATAGGTTCTGCAGGAGGGTCAGTGTAGGGGATTGAGCAACATCGGGTCCAGTCATAAACTTATTTTCATTTGTGTGCCGAAGATTCTATCCATTCGTAAAACAGTCATGATCCCCAGCTTGGAAATTGTCGTGACTTTTGTCCCGGATATGACCAATAAAACTTTCCGGAGCTTGGCCAATTCAGATTCCATTTCTCCTCATAAAAGATTCATGGTATAGGCGGAAATATTTTTCCTTATATTTTGGGGATTTTTCTCCTTCTTTTATGCGGCGCTTAGGGATGACTTCGTGATTATTATTCGGGTTTTATTTTAGAGTTAACTTTCGCCAGTTACTTGGCGAGATGAAAAGTAACCAATAAAATCCTGCATTCTTTCATTCTCACTCCTTTACCACCAACAAGTAATAATTGTAGTACCTTATTTATAAACATCCTTTTGCAAGTAGACGCAGATGTCAGTTAAACCTTGATAAGTTTATTTATTCCATATTGTACAAATTACTATTTCTTTGCCATTTGTTGCTAGTTTTCATGATAAAATATCTTTTTGGCCAGTTATGAAATTTTTTGTATACTTTACCGAATTCGTGATGCAATGATTTTCTATTTAGATGATGAATTGTTTTATTTTTACTTCTATATTGGGTATGTAATGGTGGCGTCTTTAATTTTTTTGGAGGAAACATAATTTTGAAATGATTAATTTCGATACCGTTGCTAATTTGAGATGAACAGAAACATATCTAGCATGCCAGATAAGAGGTAATATCGGCAATAGATTCTACCAGCTCTTGAAAACGTTTGAGGCTGACAGTAAGATCTATATTTATTGCATTTTTATATTAAATTTTTATTTATAAATTAAAAGTCAAAACATGCTCATTATTCTCATAAACTTACATTCATTAAGATAATATTTACATTATTAAAGAAAGTAAGGAAGCAAACTATCTTAAATTATAAGTTAATATATGCCAAGCAGCAAAACTTCTGATGACCGGATAAAGCAGGTCATAACGCTCAGAGGGTTAAATCCCAAATTTAGGACTTTAAGATAAAAAAATATATAATATAGTTCGACCGTCTCAACTGCGACCATGAACGCGAGCACGCATGTGATATTCGGACCCATCAATTCTCAAAATAGGTAGGATGAATCATGTAACAGGGAAATTTATCATTCTTATTTTTTCCCTGTTTATTTCCACGGCGTTTAAAGAGCACACAAATGAGAGGACAGAACATTACTTTTAATTAATCTAAGGTGATATGCTGATCATTGCTTTAATTAGCTCTTTTATTACATTGTGTTTAATTTTGTGCATCTATTTATTTATGTATTTGTAAAAATACAAGTGTTTTAAAAATTAGTTTCGCTATATGTGTATAATTGCTCGTTAATTAAGTTTGAATTAGGGATACTAAGTTCTCAATTCTCAGTTTCCATGTCACAAAATGTTTGCCTTTATGAATCAATTTCTTAGCGCAACTGGGAAACGCCTTGTTTTCACCAACTGGGCTTATTTTAACGAAACAAATAAGCTATACCTTACAGAAAAAACGGCAATATTGGCAATATTCAGGTTAAAATCAAAAAGGATCTAGCTAAATCTTTCACAAGTGGACTGGAAGCCTCTTTACTATATTTCATTTTACACTACAAAAATAATACTTCCTCTAATAAAAATGTTTCATGATTTTCGGTGACTTTATATTCAAGAATAAGCAATGAAATGTGCATTGTTCATTAAAATTTATAAATTATAAAAAAATCAGTGTTATTGCTTTCCGGGTGGCAAGCTAAAGATAATCTTAGCTTTTATTTTAGAAAATGTGAACCGAAGGTGCAAAGGACAATTCACGATGGGATCATCCGATGACATATGGAATTTTTTCTCCCTCCATCGTATAAATTCCTCTTGTCTGCGAAGAAAGAACATTCAAATGATCTCTGATCTCACGGCACGTAATTAACGCTCCTTTTTAACGATTCTATATGCTTTGGCAGAATGCCAGTCAAGTTTGCATTTAAGCCGTTGAACTATAAAAATTTGAAAACTGAAATGCGGGAAACATTTATGTTATAATTTCTGCCGCATAAATAATAATCCTGCTTGTCCAGCCACTGAATTATACAGAATATAAAGATGAACTGCTGATCCGTTGTTATGAATCGATTTATAAAATTTGAATGTAGTGAGTGATCTTAGTTTTCATATCAATTTCAATTGAAAAACAAAATTATTTTGGCTCTTGCCTAGAAACACGTAAAGACCATAACTTTCGTTTGCTGTTAGCGCAAATTGTGATCCATGTTCATGTTCGTAGATGACGAGGATTTCCTCGTTTTAAAACGAGATTGTATCTGTGCCCGATATGTTGGATTTGGTAATATGTCCTGTGAAAATCAAAGTTAGTGAAGAAGTGGCATAGGTTTTGATTGATGTAGATGGTTCTGTTTCCACTTTACTGACAATAACCAGTCGAAATAATCGGAAATGTTCTGGTAAAGAAGAAATAATGAGGAAGAGCGAAAGAAATGAGATGGAAACGGACATACGGTGCAAGAAGGTTTGTGTGGAAGAGTGCTGACGAATAGTTTCAGACTTAAATAATGTCTGGAGAGAAGTTCTGGTCTATGCCCGTGCCTTACGTTATAAAGCTTCATTGAATATACAGCGAATTTTTTAAACTATGATGACAGTCTTGAAAGCAGGCAGATATACGAAGATTTATGCCATGACATAAGAAATTCGTTAACTTTCATGTGATAATATATATGGTAATTTTAAAACGGAGTTTAATTATTTTTCAAAAATACAAAATCCTCAATCGGTGAGATCATGCTGTTACCAGTCTAGAGATATTCCAGAAGGACAGATTTAAATGCTTCTAGAATTTTTTAAAACCTTAAAAGCTGAGCTGAGGTTCTGCAACATACGTATTATAACATAAATTTTGAGTCTGAAAAAAATAAAAAATTCTTAAATACCAAGAGAGCATGTGAACGCTGTTTTCAAATTCATCAGGAAGGAAAATGTTGTAGAAGAGCCCTAAGAAATTATCATCATACACTAATAGATAATTTTCTAACCGACTGTAAAAAATTGTTGGTCATACCAAAATAAACTTTTACATAAAATATTAAAGTACTCTTAGATTCAAAGGCAAAATGAGCATGAATGCACAAATACTGCCGCAAATCTAGATCTGATTTTGATTCTCTGCTTTTAAAAACCAATGTTCCTTATGAATCATTAATATGTGGCATGGTGTCATGCGCTTTAAAACCGATTAAGAAAAAAAAAGTTTTCTTAAACGTGATAGCAAATACTTTTGCTTTTTTGGAAGGGGAGAAGAGTTGATAAATGATGAATAGCAAGCATGAAGATTCCATCCTCTTGGAAAATCGATCCAAATAAAAACCCTAAAATAGCACCTGAGCGAAAGGAAAATTTATTGGCCTTGAAAATTCGAACAGATAAAAGAATAAAAAAGCATTCCTTGAAAAGCGGCGACGAGGAATTTCACTCACACCAGCAGTGAACATCCGTAGGCCAATGCGAATCGGAATTCTGCCTGAAATAGCTTTTAAACGAAAATATGGAATGAAGACTAGTTTAGGAATAAAAGAATTTAAGAAATGCTCTTCTCATTTTCCTAAATTCAAAATACTGGAAGTACTGTACGTTTAACGTTATTACGTTTAATTGAATCACATAGACAGTAGTTATATCTTTCAGTTCTAACTGAATGATTAATTGATGAAATAACGGTCAATCATATGTTTCTGAGATACTAAATACAGCCCATATCTTTTAAATTAAATGGAAAATATTCCCTTTTCCATTACAGTGCCAGAAGAGGCTTAAAAACAGATAGTCTTTAGTTGGTTTTATTAGCTTTGCTTACTAACTAATATTTTTGACTCCTTTTCTGAGAAAATCAAAAACCTTTAGAAAATAAATTTTGCATGGGCGAATACAAAACATTTTCAGTAATGTTTTCGCATACCTTATAATTGCGATTAGGAATTGCAATACCGGTATACCGGGATAACGAATACCGATATTTTGAGCCATTTGTGCAATTTTGTAATACCGGTATTAATAAGTTTAAATACCTTTTTTTTTGGTATTTACTATAATTTTTTTAAATTTTCTCCACTATATGTTTAAATGTCGTCAACATAGCAAAATGGTACACGTTTCTGTTTTTATGTCTCCCTAGAGGGCGAAATTAACTAGACTATGACTACAAAGTTGCATCGTACACTCTAGAGAAATGATACAATATGTGACTCATCCAAGGAGGACGCGAAAACTGCCCTGTCCTATTAGAGCTCAGAGCGATACTGCATACGCGCAGGTGTCTTAGAATGATATTCTTAACTGTGAAAACAAGGTTGTAGTCGCCAAGGAAGTGTGTAATATTTCAGAAAATTTCAATATTTTTTACATTGGCGAGTTTATTATCCACATTGTATTTGCATATCGTACTTTAGGGTTCAAAATACTTTTCAGATTTATTATGTACTCATAATTAATAAACCTATAACAATGAATAAGAATAACTTTAAAGAACATAAAAATATGTTGATAATACTTCGGCTTGTTTTCATTATTTATATGAAGAAAAGAATATGGACACAATGTAAAATATATTCAAGAGTTATTAAAGTGAATGGAGGAATTTTGAGCGGACTCGATACACATTAAAAACGAAATGGGATACAAATTTGTTAAAGAGGGAAGAATCTAATTACGATGAAGATATAAATTTAAGCCCAAGCCATAAGGGATTTTTGATTATTTAAAAAAAAGATAGTTTGGATGAAATTATATGTAAAATGGCAGCATTAGATGGTTTGTCATTTCGAACACTTTGCACTTCTACTGAATAAAGAAAATCACTATCCGCCAGAGCTTTTAATAATCTACCAACATCGATTAACACTAAAGGAAGAACTGTTATAAACTACAGTAACGGTGTTCGAAATTCTTTGAAACACGATTTAATATAGTTAAAAGTAAATGGTGAAAAATTTAGTCTTACGTTTGATGCATGGACAAGTGTAAGAAATAGACGTTATTTAATGATAAATATTCATTTAGTAAAACCAAAATTGGAATAAAGTTCTTGCATATGTCGCGGGAGATATGCCAGCCGAAAAATGTGTGGAAGTGCTTAAATCTAAATTAAGGAAACATGGATTATCCCTGAAAGAAGATATTGTATCCATAACGACTGACGAAGCAATGCTTATGATAAAAGTTGGAAAGTGGATGGGTGCAAATCAGGAATTGTGCTATGCTCATGGAATTCAATTAGGAGTAATAGATGTATTATACCAAAAAAATAAATAGCAGGAGAATCCAAATACTATATTACTAGATAAATACATATTGAAACTTCTGATTCCGACTTTGAAGAGAGTGAGAGTGCCACTGACAATGAAGATAATGACAATGTAATTGTTGAAGAAGATATTGCTAATGAGTATCAAATATTAACTCATAACGAAAAATCCTATATTTCCTATAATTAATAAATTTCAAAAATGTGTTAAGATATTTATAGGTTCCCCTACAAAAAAAAATGCCTTATTACAAAAATACCACTAACTTAACATGAAACATAACATATGTTAATATTATATTCTAAAACACGTTGGAACAGTTTACTCCTAATGATGGAACAATTTTTTAAGCTGAAAACTCCAATATAAAGCAGTAATTGACTTGAACCTGCAAATTAATTTTTCCGATAGAGAGTTCAACTTAATATCCAGAACTCTATCGGCTCTACTTCCAATAAAACAGGCTGTGGAAGCATTATGTCGGAGAGATTCTAATTTATTAACAGCTAATGCAACAATGTTGCAGTCACTGAAAGAACAGCACACGTCACTATCTGAAGAATTATATATTATATTGAAAAATCGCAGGGAAGAAATGCATAATCAAATAGAAAGTGTCTTACTGTATTTACATAATTATAATAATTATAAAAGTGAAAATGAAAAAGAAGAAAACAGATTAACCAAATCAAATTTGACCAAGTTTATAGTAAATCTTCTTAAACTTTTTTACCCACAAACCTATCCACATTCAAAAGAACTCGGTCCAGTTATCGAAGATGATGATGACACTGATGTCGATATCGATAGTGAAAAGTAATTGTCTCTTGAACAAAATTACAGTTAGCGATAACTAAAAAAATTTCAACAAACCAAAATACAATACAGAAATCAGTTACATCCAAAACCATCCGATGAAAAATCGATTTATTTGAAATGACGAATTGGTAAATACTTGGTAAAAGTATATCGCACATTGCTAACATATCCACCAACAAGCGTAGATGCTGAAAGGGCGCTTCCGGTAGCTGGTAATTTTGCACAAAATTATGTTCCAGTCTTAATGACAGTACAATTCTTGCATTATGTTTTTTAAGATCACATTTCAAAAATTTGTAATAGTACAACAGATTAAATAGTGATATTTACACTTTTTTGTGATTTAAATACATAAGACGTTCTTTGTTTCTCTACTTTTTTGTGATTCTTTATATACTGTTATAATTTATAAGTTACAAATGAATTTTCGTGATATTTACTCTCTCTAGTAAAACTGGCAAATAAAACAAAGAAGCACCTGTGTTTTCTTTCTTTCCGGTATTAAAATCTAAAAAATATCGAACACCGGTATTGAACTTTTGGTCCGAAATTGCACTCCCTAATTAAGATGTAATTATAATTGATAGACGGACGTTTTTTCACGAAATGCTAAAAAGTCTTAAAATATTCAGATATTAAATATTAAAATACCAATAATGCAATCAAAATTCTGGAAAATAAAATTTGCAATAAAATTGAGAAACATTGAATTAATATAATTTATGATATTCAGTCATAATTTGTAAATTAATACATCTTATTTTTTCTATTAAAACAAATTGGACAAGGCCAAACTCATACATATTCAACGCACTATTAAAAAATTGCCAGACACTTCAAAGAGAATATTTTAAGCTACTGAGTTAAAGTGCTCGAGTATGTATTAAGCAACCTACTTCACAGTATGTGGTGAAAGACTGAATTTTACATATCCTAATTCTGCTCAAGACTGGTATCATTTCTCTGGGGCGTTATCCCTGACACATCTAATGTCAGGATTTAGAAGTGGTAGCTAGAGTTCGTGCATTTGTGGGGAGACATGGGTGTAAACACGGGAACTTAAATTCGACTAGCGTCTGCGCCCCAACGATAAGGTGTTTCTAATGCCTCTAGCTTATGCATGCCGGTCATTCCTCTCAGGTATTACTGGTTTATCCCATCGGCGCTGTCGAAAGCGACGAGCATTAATTCGGGCGCGAAACTTCCCCATAGAGAATTTCCAAACATTACGTAAGAGCCTTTGAGGCATGGTTCCTATGCAAGACCATGTAAGCATGATGGACAATCTCAAAGAATTTTTGATTCCTGTTGGACTTAGAATTACTCATTCAGAAAGGCACTGAAGACTCCAGTTGAGTTGGGAGCTACCGGAAAATTATCCTAAATAGGTTGTAAATGCATTGAGGGATATATATTCAATCAGAGAGCAAATGGCGAGGTTGTAGTTTGCATAAATTGAATTTGCAAGGATATTTCATTACCATCCATAACCATTCTATCCATAACTGGAAAGACAGAATCGATAGAGGACGGTAAATGGTAATAACTGAATATGTTCGAAAATATATTTATATTTTCATTTGAATATAAATGTTCTTGGATTTAATAAAGTTTAATACTTCCGAGCAGAAAAATATTCTTGCAAATATACCGCAGTCATTATTCATTGATTATTTTTTCTCTGATTTTAATATAAAATATTTCTCTTTAATTACTTAATGTATATCATTTTGTTAAAAGTTTATATGACTGAGTTGAAATAAACTAAATTCAGGTTATTTCGATTAAAATAGGTAATATTATATATATTTATCAAAAAAAGATATTTTGCGGAAGATATGAAAAGGAAAGCTTTCAGTGGATTTAAAATTATAAATATGTTTTAAACTTTAGAGAATTTACATGGTGCATCTGCTTTCTTCATTTGAGTGAATGGGCTCACTACATGGGAATACTAGAACTTTGCTTATGCATTGCATAAAATGTTTTTTTTTTGTTTTCGAAAAGTCTTTATTCTAAGAAAACATTCTAGAACAGAGTGACATTCATTTACTTGTTTGTCAGAGAGATTGCGAACAATTGTTCTGAAATGATATTGTCCTTTTCTTCTAACTAGTTTCAAACTTCACTTTTATTTGTACACGTATAACATTTGTGTCCTTTTCACTTTTCAAGCATTCCCACCAAATATTATTACCCTATATTATTTTTAAAAAATAACAAAAGCATTGTAAAAACATATTTCAACACAAAAAGGAAGTTGTCAACAAATGTTATCTCCATATATGATTTTAAAAAAACAGTACATGGAGGTTACATTCGCAATAAACAAATTATATTCCTTACAAACTGTATTTATTACAGATTACTTAAAAATATATTATTTTATAGCAATAATATAGCTAATATAATAAAAACGTTTAACACTTTATGGGGAATTCTAAAGATATCTGATATGAAATAATTTTTACTTTTACGCACCAGCTTCATACAATTTGGAAAAGTGTGAGATATTGAATTTTTCTTTTAAATATAATCTGCCTGCTATTCATTTAAAAGCAACAAACTCGGTTCTTTGATTTTTTTTTATTATTTACCAGCTGGACTCCGGAAACCGCACTAACTTGATCAGTTAAAAATCGTTATTAGCTTATAAAATGAAATAGATAACGAAAGTGATTCAACGCAATATTGAAATTCGAGAATAATAGTAGACTTTCTGGATTAGAAAATGTACGGCAGCTCTTGTCAGGGTGTCGGGAAAGAATTAAAAGGATATGCTGTTTTTAAAACATTTGTGATTTTGCTGCCGAATTTTACGTGGCGTAAATGGTGTTCAGTAATAAACACGTGATATTAAAAGAAGTGAATGTATCAGCAGGAGTGAGTCAAAGAACAGACAGATAAACAGACAGCTCATAAGAGCAGAAAACACGATAACAAACCCTCTCGTGCTATGTTAAAATCTCAATCCTTTCAAAGTTTCTTTTCTTCATTTTTTTTCCTTTCGTATCTTGTAGAAGCCATTAAATTTATCGAAATATGAAATATGAAAAATAACTGCTTCCTTGTCCGAAATCGAACCACATAATCTTAAAATTTCCTTTCGAATTCGTTATGCTACAAGAATGCTTACGAAAATAATATCAAGCGTAGCCCATCCTAGATTTGTACTGTTAATGGCAAAGCTATGATGTCTTGTTCAGTTACTCCTCTTATGATTATCCTAATCTTTTCTGTATTTTGTTAACTCCACATTATGACGAGCTAGCGTGGACCACACTTTTAGTCCGGATGCCAATACAGAAAGCATTAAGTTTTCTTGTAGCAGAAAACATGAAAGTGAACTACGCCGTCGCCAAAAAACTAACTATAACTCTTTCATTTTCTATCATGTGCTAACCACTACGGTGTGAGCTAAAATAATTCCTTATAATCTTAAATCTTCACTTAGAACTTCCTTGCGTCTTCTTATTTATGTATTTTAATTTTATACACTTATTTTTCCGAGTAGCTTTACAGATATTTCAGGATAAAAGATAATTTTTAAGTAGAATCAGTACTCAGGGCTTTTATTGAGGAGTTAATAGTTCGAATTCTCATTAAGAATGGAATACATTAATAACTTCAACTGACGTACAGCGATAATTTTCATCACATTATCGTATTCATTTTTAAGCATTAGCAATACTCTGTACACATGGAATTATTATTGTAAGAGAAATATGTAAAATAGTCAACAGTTGTTATTTGCAAATGCTCTCTTAAATCTTAAGAGAGTATTTTCTCTTCTTTTTTAATTAATACAGCGAAGTTTCGTTTAACATCGCTGCATTAATTAACATTTGTTCTAGGCTTGTTCACTGCAATAATATCTAAATATATCTTTTTACGTTAGTAACTGCATACTTTAAAATTTAGTCAGCACTGAAACATTTAAAAGCAATCCATGAAAATTTTAAATGGATGTTAATTTAATGTAACAAAGGACTTTCGTAACGTAATTACACTGCGTTCATCTGCATACGTGAGTCTGAATTCATTTCAAATTACTATTTTCAAGAATTTAAACTATATAACATAGAATAATTTCATAAACAGGGCTCATAAAAATGTATACACATTTTAATGAAAGAAAATTCTTTACTGTGTGGGACTACGGAACTTAATTGCTGGTTTACATAATCATACATGTCATAGACAGGATATAATGTATTTCCCCCGCCTTCTAGCATTCCTTCGTGGTGTAATTGGAAGCATACTCGACGCGTATTCGAGAGGTCCAAGATTCGAGTCCCGACGAGGGCATTGCTCATTTTTCATGACTCCCGCTGCCCAATAACATAACGTCACTACAAGGTTTAATGTAATCTTTCAGCATATTTATCTGCGTAGTTTTTTAGAGTGCTAAAAATATCAGTGTAGTGATCATTAGTGGCCAGACACATAGCAGAATGGAGAGAAGATGCTTAAAGAACAGTGGTCAAAGTCTCTGCTAGAACTGATCTAATCGCCGTGTAATTTCTCGATGAAGAACATCGAACATAACAAATTGGCAGCGACTCACGACGTCCTTCAAGGTTTCCTAAGATCAATCAACAGAGTATCAAAAAATAGTGAGCCAATGCCATACCACATATTGTAACGATAATTCAATTCAATTTCGAAACCAACACGCAGATATCATCTGTTAATGTGTATCAGATCCTGTATATGTTACCGATCATGTTTAAAAAGCAAGAATTCTGCAGAATATTTAGACAAATACAAAAAAAATGGCTAAGGTTTTATTTTTATTAACAAAGCATTAAATATCTGAATTACTTTAGTCTCATACATGCTTTCCCTAGGTTCACTATATAATACTTAGCCATTTTATATTGTTATAAATACTATGTATGTTAAATATAAATAAAAGCAGTCATCAAAAGTTTTTTTAATGATATAACCAGTCAAAGAATTACAAGTGATACTTAGTTAAAGTAATAAATGAGAGTTTATAGAAGTTTTTTGCTGAAAAGGAGTATATGAAATGAAAGAGATGGAAAATAAAGCCGTTGTAATTGCGGAAAACAAGAGTAAATAAAATGTGATCATGTTTATTGCAAACAAGAAGGTATCAGATGCCGTGTTTCTTGTCACGTGATATTAGGAGCTCCATTAAAAAGAAAATTTAATACTTTGCAGGTTTGCCTTCTGACATTTCATAGAATAACTATGAAATATGTGACACATTATTCGTTTCTAATTTTGACTTCTAATTTCCTGTATTCCGCATATGTCTAGGAAACCTGCAGAACACCTGTTTTCATACATTGTCAGTAACATATATATTTAGTAACACATGCATACATAGACAGACTGGAACTTAATGGAGTAATGGAAACAGTACGTCGTTGAACAATATTTTATGTTTTATATTAACAGAGTAATTATTTGTTGGGTTATAACATAAATCCCATTCGGAAACAAAATTATTCTACATGGTAGTATTCATTATGTAATTACGTGTGTAAGTAGCAGGGCCAAGTTGCATAGCAGAAACATGGGCTATCTGTGACTTTAATTTCTAAAAGTATTAATATTCTTTTTTCTTCTGGATTCTTGCAATCATGATGTTGTACAGCCATTAGGTTTTTCGAAGCAGAAGACAGGAAAAATGAGCCTGGACTCGAACCACAGACTCCCTTGCCGGGACTCGAACCATGGACCTCTGGAAGACTCGAAGAGCTTGCTGACTACTACACAACGAAGACAGGCGAAGAAGGCGGGAAAATTACCTTACATACTCCCCCTTTTAAGGAGAGACTGGGGATTAGGGGACCCAATCGGCAAATCTCGGTGGCGGAGAATCATCAACCACCACCTTTTTTAGTTCGGGCATCACTTGTATAATCATTAGGTTTTTTCGAAGCAGGGGAGATGAAAAATGAGCAATACCCTCATCGGGATTCGAACCACGGACCTCTCGAATACAGGCCGAGAGTGCTGACCGCTACACCACGAAGGCGGGAGAAAACCTCATAATGTATATGATCTGATAACGCCAGGAAGATAATAAATAAAGCAAAAGCATCTAGAGTATATTAAGAAATGTGCATTAACTTTAATGTGCTTTTTGGATTCGGACAACAATAGTACGAACTACCGCAAGATGTAATATGTAAATACACTCTAATTAGTACATTCTTGAGTAATAATGCAATATTATGCTAAATGTTTAAGATTCGTAGCTATTAGTCTATGGTTGTATACTTATTTCAGGAACAGATGATCACATTGTATGAGCTGTTGCAAAAACATGCGAATTTTAAATAAATTGCAAAAAAGTATAATGCAAGCTATCTAGATGAAACTAGAAGGGAATTTTTTCTGAAATTTTTCTCAACCTTCTGCAGCTTAAAGATGGCAATCATTGCGTCTCCGCCAGATTTAGCAAAAAACATTGCCGCATCTACAACGGAAAAGATGTTTTTGTTTTGTAACTTAACAGATTAATAAATTCAAGTTCAAGCAGAAAATCAACTTACAATTTTTTAAAAAAATTTTAACGTACGAGTTGTTTGTGTACAGTTAAGTATCATGGATGATTTATCATACAAAGCTTTTGGAAGAGGCTGAACTTGTTTTCAATAGAATCGAAGGGAGTTAAAAATCAGACAGTGTTCTGATCTTAATACATAAATTAAAATTCTGAATATTTCCACAAAAGTACGTGAAATTCGTCCCGTGAAAAGGGTATATGTTACAGAAATTTTGAGATGCTCTAAATCGTTCCATAGCAAACTCACTTCAATCGAGTTTGAGAACGACTGGATAACCAAACAAATGTGCTCTGCTTCCTCAAAATTTTCCACGCTGCAGGCTGAAGGATATAAAGTTCCAACCATGCCATTAAGTTCAAGCCAAGTCCACATGGAGTACAAGGCATGCCCAGCACCTTAAAGCAGAATTAAATTTCCTGTAATTCTACTGCAAGACGCTACGAACACGACTAACTTGTTCATGTTGATCATGAATTTTGTCTTTGTAATAATACTTATCACATTTTCAATTTCTTGCACTTATCATATCCTGATTTAAAGTGATTTTCTGAATCTTGATCACAGTTTATACTGAACAATAATACGGAATCTATTTTGCTGATTTCTAATAACACGAAACACTGTTCCCACTGCAAACACAAGTTTTGTTTGCGGCATAACGTGACATGCAGTGATCATTTATGTCATCGCAAGGAAAGTTAGAAAAAGATTTCATACTTTTTCTAAGTTCCTTGCACGCATCGTCTAGGTTCTGTCATATCTCTTTGTCTTCTTTTCTAATGTATTGAAATTGCTTACTTCTTTTTCTATGATAATATATTAATAACTGCAGAATCAGTTATATATATGATTATTTGCTTCACATATCTGATCCATAAGCGTTAGAAGATATATGTGTAGATTTTCATTTGACAATGTTTAATATATAAGTTAACAACAACGTGAAATGAACGTTTTGTGTCTTTGTTCGAATAATGATGGGCTTGTTACGTGCCGGCTAAAAACCTCTACCTTCAATGAAAGATATGATTTTTGTTTCAGAATTGACTGTTATTTATGTATTATTACTCTTATTCTATAAGGTATATTTTAATTTTGTAACAGTTATTTTAATTTTAAGGTCACTTTCCTATCAATTCTTGTTTCTACTTACAATCCGTACCAGAATGAGTTTTTAGAATCGCGTTGAAAGCAAAAGAGTTAGAAGTAGAATTTAAGGAAGGTTCAACTTACTTCGTGAGAGAGAGAGAGCTAGAAATCTTGAGTAGTGAGTGTTTGCCTTCAGGCTAAATCTCTCTTGAGGTTGTTAAGCTCGGCCTATATTACATGCCTTTTGATATTCTCCGGCTTTTTTTAAATTAAGGGCCAAATACGTTTAATTAATTGTGTTAGCTTTGGCTAAGGCTTCGCGTTATAATTTAGTTCTTATTTCTTATTCTGAGTTTAAGCCCAAATGGAGACTGTTGTAAGCAAGAGAAAGGGACAACTGTTCATCTTATTTTGAGTGAAATAAAGAATAGTTAACCCTTCTTGAGTTTCGGTCTTTAGTTATTTGAATTCAGAGGTAAGTCCCTTAACCGTTTAATACGTTCCTCGACATTTACGTTAACCAAAACAAGTGAGGAACCCTGAAATTCATTTGATAAAAATTGTGTACATTTCCCTATTTCAGTAATCTGCGTAAACATTCCGAACTCGACATATACATCATCGTCCGAAAAGGTCCAGGACATTTTTTTTAAATTCTGAGTGTGCAGTACTAAAAAGGAACAAATGTTATAATATTTATGTTACTTGGTATGTATTTGTACTTGACGTGACCTTGGCCATGTTTCCAGGCAAACTTACTAGATGGTAGGGCTTTGCTTAGCAACACACTGTTAAGTTTGTTGTGGCATTCGTTAAGGTGATACAACGGATGCTGATTGTGAGCAAAGAGGGAACATTAAGTTCTGCGTTAAGCTCAGGAAAATGCCTATTGAAACCTGGAACATGATTAAATAAGCATATGCAGGCGAGGCACTTTCAAGAAGTTGTGTTTTCGAGGGGTACAAAAAGATTTCGTGAAGGCAGAGATTCAGTGCCAGACGATTCTAGAGCTGGTAATCCGTCTATACCACATACCGATGCAAACATGAAACATGTAAGGCAGCTAATGCAAGGAGGTCGTCGCATAACTGTGCGTATGATATCAGAAGAACTGAATTTGAATCGTGATGTGTGTCATAATATTTTAGGCGAAGATTTAGAGAAACGAAAACTTAATGCAGGAATCGTCCCTCACTCTCTAAGAGATGCACAGAAAGAGGAAAGACGAAGAATTTCTGCTAAACTATTGGATAGAGCCAGACGTGATCTTACAATTGTGTCAAAGATTGCTGTGATTTTTTCTTGTTTCCGTGTGTGAAAAGGTGACTGAAAGGATCATCATCAAGTACAGCTTCATCAAGATTATTGCAAGCATCCAACGGTCTGTGGCCAAATGAACTTGCAAGCATCGCAGCTGAAGATTTCCCCGCTGGCTTCCAAGACCTCCAGAAACATTGGCAGTTGTGTATAGATAGCCAAGAGACTACTTTGATAGCAACTAGGATCATTGCTTGGTAAATCCAATTTTCTATTTTTTATTTTAAGGGAATAGTTTACTATATTCAGTTTCATTAAACATAGCATAGAGCGATAATATTTGGCGGCAAAAATGTATAAGCCGTTTATAAGTCAACCAACGCAAAATGCCGTTTCGAGACTAATATACCTTCTGTACTAACCTTCCTTTAGGCTAACATTAATAAAGTTTACTGGGACTTTATAAAGAATTAATCGTCACTTGCATCCCTAAATGATATAAGATATTCTCGAGGTTTTCTCTACTAAAGTATTTCGGGAATAACTAAAACATACCATATCGAAAATGGCTAAGAAGTTCCAAAAGGAATATTCTTTTTCAGAATAATAAAAGTCTAAATATTTAGGTTTTGTCTTCGATGACAAGCCGACGTCTAAAATGATGTAAAGAGAATGATCGTTGATAATAGATTCTATGTTAGGCTCAGATGTACAAAAATATACTCAAAATATCTCTCAATGGAAAAAACATAACGTAAGAACAAAAACTGTAAATCTTCTTCGCAATCGACTCAGAGTTTTCTGTTCCTAGCATTTGCGCATAAATTCAATGTGCAGGAATGTATTTCATCTCTCATTTCCTTATGAAAGTTACTTAACCATGAAAATAGAACATTAAAACAAGCGAATAATTTCTAAATATCCCGAGCAGACTACTGAAGCAATTTGAGAAAATAAAAGCGTCAAACAGTTTCTATCTAAATTTTAGTAATATTTACTGTAATAAAAATCTGTAATTCTTATCAAAAAGAAGCTGAGAAACATTAACTATTAAATACAGTAAATAGATGGATTGAAAATTATGCACATATTGTAATTATATCATTTTCTCATGATCAAGATTGATGAAGTTTATGTAAAATTTAGACGGTTTAAAGGAGTTATAACATACTACTATTAAATTCATCGAGAAATCACTATTGACAATATAACAAAACCTACTTAATGACCAAAAATCACTAATTTTGCATTCTTCAGATAACGTTTTATTACAAACTCAAATTTTAAGTAATATACGAATCGTTACAATACAGATACATTTCAAGAATTCTGTGAAACATACGTCTTATTTACACGTAAATGTTAACTCTTTCAATACAAAATAATTTTAAAACATAATTCAGTTTTCTTTTTAAATTCGCGGTGGAAAGCCTTTTAAAAAAGTGAGTATTCCAGAGGATCTAAAGCAAATTTTATCTCTCCTATATGCACTTTACTAGGAATAATCTCTAAATTTAGAGTTAGAGATCAGATGAAAGAAACATTTTAATCATTTTCCTAATAAATTCGTTTTTTTTTCACAATATTTTTGAAGTTGTTGCTACTTAATATGTTTCTGTGGATGATGAGATAGTAATGTTGCGAAAGTCTCTTATTGCCTCAACAAGCTCAGTTGTGTACGCTATTCCAATAATATATTAACAATAAATTTACATATTAGGTTCAACTAAAACTATCTAGGAATTAAACATCAAATTCGTTGCTATCATTTGACAAATAAATAAAACTAAAAATTTAAATTACTTTAAGTTACGCAATGATTATGATATTTTCCTCTTTGCTAAACGTTTTATAGCTTGCAGCTCTTTTAAAATGGTATTTAGAGGATTTAACCCCGGCTTTTCACTTTCTGACATCATTAAAGTATCTAGGGGATTAAGTTACACACTAAAGATTTAGCTATAAATTAACTAAGGCCTCATGTGAATTTCTAATTAAATTTTGCGAAAGGTGTAAGTCTGTATTTAAACATATTTAAATTCGCAGCATTATCTGTGATTATTGCTGTAAAGTTTTGCTGTTTTTCAAAAAAATATTTCATACGTATATCTTCAAATGGCAAATATTTAACTGTTTCGAAAGGTGTCGCTTTTGCAGGTAAGCAAAGAAATTCTGTAGTGTAATATTTGCAGCAAAATTCCTACAGCTGGTCTTTATAATGAATTTCACATTTTTCATAAAATCTAACTATTTCATGCTTCGATAATAGTGAAGTCTGAATGTAAACACTGGAAGAAAATTATCATTGACTTACTTTAAAAAAAATCAGTTTGTTTGTAAGCACATGAAGATGTCTTGAAGCAGTTTTCTGGATAGGAACTTCCATCGTTGTATATATGTCTTAAACACAAACGTGTCTTAAATGCAGATATGCTTTAAACATAAATTTCGTGTTATTTGATATATTTTGTGATTTGACATATCTCTATTAAATTTAAGACATATTTATATGTATCTTAAACAAAACAAGTATTGATGTGTCTCAACCTTTTGTTTTTACAATGACAGATTGTGAACAGTTACAGTTTGTAACAACAGAGTCCATTAATCTATCCTAAGGCCAGATGTGGTGGTCTCTTTATTATGGAGGCACCTAGTAGGTGGGCCACCATTGCCTTCTACGACCAGTTACAACCATGCCTTCTCCGGGATTCGAACCCAGACCCTTCGGTATCGCAGTCAGGCTCCCCTAACCACTATACCACATGGGTGGCAGTCTCAAACTTAAATGTAGATATATTTTAAGCATAAATATTGTGCTCAACAGAACAGTTAAGAATCAGTAAAACAAGACTATGGCCTGCCGATAAATTTAATCTATACTTACAGTCAAACGATAAATTATCATTAAATGAAACACGAGAAGTTGACTGTATTTTTTTAGCAGGCACAAAATATTCGATTCTGAAACTATAATTTTAAAAAAGAGGGAACACTTTCTTTATGAAAAAAGAATATTTTAAGACCTTAAACGTAAAAAGCAGACATAAGAAGTAAGCATACTTAAAGAGAATTAGATGTAGACAAATTCCCTATGAAGTAAGAAATTCTTAGTATTTTGATAAATTTAAAAGGCAAGCGAAAGGAGAGTTGAATCTTTTTTTTTTTCAGGAATGCTTTCCTTCTTTAATTGTAGTTTCATGATCAAAAACATTAACTTATTTGTAGTTAATACAATTCCTCTCATCTCCTCACAATTAATGATAAAAATATATACACTCTACTTTTGGATTTCTGATTTTTGGTAAGCTAAAAGCAAAAACTACTCATTGGTGTTAGATCTACTTGTTTATCTTCTCTTGTGATACCTGAAGTGCGTGTAGAAACCACACAGGAGAAGGGTAAAAGAAGCCCTTTATTAACTCTTTAAAACTGACAATGCGTGGACTTGACGCTAACACACTACGCCTCACTCAGGCGATAGTTTAAATAACAAAAACCAAACTAAAATTTCGAAGATATTAACAAGCAGTAAAATTACTCTACAGGTCTCAGATAATCCTGTTACCTAAAACCGCGTCGATAATCTAGTGGTAGCAACGTAATGGCTGTTACACCAAGTTAACCAGCAACAATTGCAGAATCTAAAGCTCACGCTACAAAATCCAGCGCTTGCCCAGACATTCTAACTTTCTCTTACAAAACTCGGCCTTTAAAACCATTTTTCCTCAAGGTAGAGTTTTCATTACTTCACGCGCATTACCTGTAATTTTAAAGTGCAATGATTGGCCCTCGGTTGCAAACTTTGCTCTTTATTTTAATAATGGACATTTCAAATAATTGGCTACAATATTTATGCCTGGAGAAGATGAACAATTGCTATTTATAAAGACACTTAAAATCATTAAGTTTATGAACGTATAGAAACTGAAGAATTGCGAAAAAATGTGACGGTTTACTTAAAAGCTTTGTGTTGTTCTTATGTGTTTTTAATATTTAGTATTATGTTTACATGAAAAGAATTAAAAATAGCATTTATGTAATTAATTGCCGATTAATTATGAATCATGATGAACTATGATTAAATGCATAAATGTTTATAAGAAATGTAAAGCTTTTCGTGTTTTGAGTTTTGAAATAGTTGATATTTTAGATACATATTTCTCTAATATAAGTCTTCTTCGTTCAGAAAAAAAATAAGTAAAAGAATATAATAATCAAAGAAAATTAGGACTCCCCGCCTTCACCTATTTGCACCAAAAAAATAAATAAAAATCATGTTTGTTGTTAAATAGCATTGGAATACCAAAGAAACGTGTTATATGTGGTAAAAATGCTTTTTGGAGGCAGCTATACTTCTTACCAGACAGTAATTTCAGTAAAACAGAAAGATAAACTGATATGATAAAATTAAATCCTCCACGTTAACTTTGGCGGTTTAAAATGACTTATAAACTTCTAACCTAATAATAAATAATGTAACCTGAGCAATAAATCAAGTCTCATCTGAAAATTGGACATTTTCTAAATCATTCGATTTTATGGTGAATAACATTTAGTCGAAGTTGACTGATTATTTTCAACTGAGTTTTAAAATTTGGTTATGCAAGATCGAACTGTTTTCCTGTCGGCTTCAAGTAGAGAGCATCGAACTGTACAGATCACACATAACTAAAAAAAGGAATCCATCTGGGTTCCCATAATGTATCTCTCTGTCTAGCAAAAACATGAGAAGAAATCCATGAATGTTACTGTAGAGAGGACCTAGTATTGCTTCTACCGTTTGCATGAATGCCCTAAGCGACAGGCAAGAGGGCATGCCTAAGGGAAGGGCTTGTTCTAAGATTTTTTCAGGCATCCTTTATATACCAACAAACCACAATAAAGGGCTTTCAGCTCTTCGTATGTTTTATTACTTTTATACCGCAAAAACAATATATACACTTACAAAGATCCAAGCCTTCTTCGTGATTAATATTTTAATATTTAGGCCTAATGTATTGAGGCCAGTAAGTCTAACCGCTCTACCGATCAGGGCAGCATGAATGCACCTGAGCTTCAGAATGCGATACGTCTTTTTACATATCAGATGTAGCAAGCCATGACTTTTTTCCTTTCTTCGTTATTAATGTAATCAGCCGGTAATTTTACTACCACGTTTTCTAGTTTATTTTATGCCAATAATATTAGGATTTCCGAAAATTTAAAAATGTTGTTAACAGTTAGTAAAGCATACGTTACACATCTTGATTACACTTCTTTGTGTCATAAAGACACAATAATCTTACACCTGTTTTTATAGTGATATCGCAGCAAATGTAGAGAATAAGTATTATTAGCAAAGGTTTTACTGAGAAAGAGGTGAAAACTTTTTAACACGCTGAAAGTTGACAATTAGAATATAAACTATATGCAGACATTTTCCGGCTGTTAATTCCTACAAACTGAATGAAAATCAGAGTTGAAATGCACTGATATTCACGAAATTAAAGTATTTTTTTTCAATTTATTATTTTTCATATTAATTTAAACTTTGCTCTTTCCATTGGATGAAGCACATAGATTGTAAAACTTAAACAATGTAGCCGTAATCCTGCCGCGTTATATCAGAAGAAGTGTGTACACCATGTAGACGTTCTAGAACGAAAGTAGAAATCTTAGAGCAATTTTTTCAATGCTTTTGATAGATTTTCTTCAACTTTTAGGCATTTTGCTCTGTAAAGGACGTTCTTAGTTTCATGAAAAATATTTATGTGAAATTAAAATTATGTTCTTAATTCGACAGACATCCAAACATCTTTTGAAACATTTTTACGGGTTTAAATACAATATTTACATTTGAATTACCCACCCAACGAACTAGTAGTTATCTTTATACGAATAGCTATTTTTCCAATGCAATTACCACATCGACTAATGCCATCTGTTAACGAAACAGAAAAGTTAAACCAAACTAGGCTGGAATTTCCGAAACCTACTATTTATGGGAGGAGACTTGGGATTCTATTCAGACAAATAGCTAACTCTTTGTCTAGGCAGCTTTGGCCTCTGGGGTAAATAATCAGTCTTCACAGGGCTAGAGCCATCGTGTATTCAGTGGTGGGTTCAGGCTTGCCAAGCGAACCTACCACCAAGCGTCCTGTCTTGGCCGTGACCTTGGATGTGGGGACGTCACATGGTCAGATATCGAAGGTTCGCCGATAAGTTGGCTCCCCTCGGTCAACGCTTGGAGACGGACGATGTCTGCCATGTGAAGTCTCCCTGGGTTGGCTGAGGGGAGTGGCTCCCTGTCGGATAGCCTCTGGAGGTTTGGGCACTTAATCTGTGTGAGGCTGCTCCAGACACAGCTAGGGAATGTAGCTCTTATCCTTCAGATTCTTGTTCCTGTCCTTCTATAATCTATATATTACTAGCCAGTATCTGCCCCAAATTCTGAAAATTCAACTAGCCTTAACTACTGTTGCTCGGACTAGGGACCAAGGCGTTTCGCTCATGGAGTACGGAAACGCCTCGTAAAATTTATTTCCGTTTGTAATATAATTACAATTACCTCCACATCATATAAATGACTTATTGAATTAAATAGGATAATCATAGGTTAAAGATTAAAAACTTTTACCGTTCCGAAATTCTGCCGCCTGGTGCAACCGTTCTGGAGAATTTGCTCTGGAGGCGGCAGAACCTGCTCTGGAGCTGGCCTTGCTTATGAGCAGAAAGCTGTTTCATATTTTGAAATAACTAATTATAACAAAACAATCATTTTATTATTAATTTTATGCTCGTATAGATGTTTTACTTCACCTTGCCTATATTCAAACCGATAAAAAAGTTAAGACGAACATGAAATTTGAAACTTTGTATCTCACGAGACATTTGCTATAACTGCTAATGTGTAGCTTAAATATTTTAACACTTCCTAAACAGTTCAATGCATTTATATATCATAGTACTGTCGTATTAGCTCACGTATAGCATTCTTAAGAAAACAACGTCTTGAAGAACATTGTTACATACCGCTATTGTTTAAGGAAAAACATTCAAATACACTTTGTCATTTTATAGAACTTCCATGTTTGGGATATATATGAACATACTGTTGATTTATTAGGCATCCACGTCTAAAGAGTTACAAAATTTGAGCATGGACATATCCAGTTAAAAAAAATTATTAATAAGCCTCTGATTAGGCGATAAACTAAATTCTCATAAATAGCATACTAACGTTTATTGATTCTCAACCAGCCGCATTTTAACAAAATAGACAAGGTACTTAATTAATTAAACTAATGAAATTGGTACACTGAGTCAGTTCGCACCATGAGAAGGAAACAACAATTCATACTTCTGGATAGTGCATAAGATATTAATAGAACAATTTTATTAATGTATTGAATTTTAATTTTTTAGTAATTTGTCTTGCATTTGTTGTGTATTTTTTGAGTGCTCATGAATACGCTTCAATTGTATATAATAAAATGTATACAGAAAACAATTTAGCTTAAATAATAGTTCATTGTCAAAAATAAAGTAGTATTATATTGATGTCTGTTAGCATAAGGAGCCGTTTTATTTCCTTGTGCGAAGTAAAGGAAATATTGTAATCGCGAAGTATTTCGTGTATTTTATATTTCAAAGAAAACATCCATTTTGACCATTCACGAATCTCGAACGATATTTTGATTGACATCTGTAAATACGAACAGAATAAAGGACTATTTTTTCCGAAACGGATTGTAAAATGGATTTAAAATGGATTCAGAAGGTATTTTTCGTGGTACAGGCGTACATTTGAGTGTATCTCACATAACTCAAAAACGATTAGTTCTGTAACATTTAAATTATGTATATGGGATTGCTCTAACAAATAGTTGTGCACCTCTCTTTTTTGTCGCAACCGCTTAAATATTTGAAGGTTAACCTATTATCTACGTGAAACAAGTTAAATGAGTGAAATACAAATGAACGAAAAATATCACAATAAAAACAAAAATTACAGTAAACTAGGAACAATTGGGAAAGCGTACATAAAATACAAAAACAATAAAAAGATGAAAATATTACATATACATATATATAAGCAATCTATGCATATAGATATACCCACCGTCTTACCATGATAGGTGAGCTCTGTGTTTTTATTCTTATATTATGGTAAATTGAGAATTTTTTGCTTTAAAATTGATTGAATTATGTTGTTCTTATGTTCTGGTTAAAAGTTTTATGCCTTTAGTTAAACTGCATGCAATAGTTGTAGAATATCAGCAGTTTGAAAGTATAAGTGGCAGCTAGGACTAATTAAACGGCTATTTGTTTAAATTTGAAACTCTTGTTAGTATAGTGAATTAAGACTATTGGTGCACCAATTTGAGTATCTTTTCCCCAGTGGACCAAAAGGTAACATTAAATTTCGTTGCGTCGAAAAGTTTGTCTTTTCACCAGTTGGCAGACTTGCTTGTTTATGGTTTGAAACTCTAATTTTAATTGCGCGAATTGTTATTTTTTCAGTTGATTTTTAACTGTATCCAATGATTTAGGGTTTTTAGTACTATATAATTTTTAAGAAATTGTTTAGAATTTTCTGTGTTTTTACCTTGCCGCAAAATGAGAAATGAATTGATTTAATGAAATTCGAAAAATAAATTTAAATAAAGTGCAACAAAATACGTATACAATTGATTAGGCCATACGAAGAAGTTATATGGTGTCCATATCACATAATTTTAAACTGGAATTGGATTAAATTAATTCCATTATCTATTAGAAAATAATTATAGTGTATCATCTGTTGACGACATCTCTAAAACGTCACTTGTTGAAAGAGACCTGCATTTTGTCACTTAAAGCTCTGCGAAGTGTTACCAATTTTAAGTAGAAACGTTTGCAACAGAAATCTCATATTTTGAAATATAAAAATTTCAACAGGGTTTCAACTAAGAAACTGTACATACAGTTTTCAGGCTTTTAGAAATTAAAATCAACATTTGTTGATTCTAGGATTATCAGCTAGAAACGAAAACTTGTTAATAATTCGTGTGTAAATATTCATTATAGCTTTGAGAAAATTTAGTTGTTTTAAAACAGAAGCACTTAACATGACATTCGGATCTAACTTTTCATCTTTGAGTTAACGAATAAATATCTCAAAAATCTAGAATCAGTTTCCCATTATAAATATTTCGCAAACTTTAATCGTTTTTATTTTTAAAGTTGGACTGCGCAAAATTCCGTGAAAAAAATTTAGTAAATAACAGTCACACAATTATTTTGAAACTATTACCTATAATAATGCCGGCATTATCTATTGTAGTGATGCTCAAACTTTTTTGGTGGCGGCACACTTTTAACGATTTCAAAATTTGGCGGTATATAAAGAAAAAGATTAGTTTCAAAGTTGTTTACTTACCTATAATACATTATGTAAAATAGTTTTTGGTAATAATTTTGAATGTAAAATAAAATAATATGTACTACAAAAACAGCAGTACGTTTGTGAAAGGATTAATTACAATAATAAGAATACTTTTAATGAGAAATTAGAACTAGAGGTTTTTTGATAATTTCATTTATATTTGGTCGTGGAAATGACAATGCTGCTCTCACATCACATGGTCTTCTACATTTAACAGTCTCGGTCTTTTATTCGTTTTTATGTTGATCAGTTGATTAATACTGAAAATTCGAATTAACACAAATAGGATGCAGAAAACTGCAATAATATTTTTAAAGCTCTATTTGCCATTATGGGATAATCGCATCTAATGTTAATCCAAAATCAATTAATTGATTCTTCTGAATAATGTTAAATTAAATCTCGCCTATTAGAAAGCGAAATTAGTTCTTTCTCTTCATTCAAAGTTAATTCAAATACGGAAGTATACGTTATCACAAATGGATTACGAACCCCATCAATATTTTTACATCTAAATTTGGGAAATAACGAATAATTCTCTCCTTTAATGTTGTCAAATGGTCAATAATAATTAATGAATAATTTTATTAAAATCTTTTGGGACTGACTCAAACTTTTCCAAATTACCTTCCTGAGTTTTATTCTTCCATAAAGTTATTTGTTTTTGGAATCCCAGCAGTTTATCTGTTGAGTTTAATATATTTTGTTTTGTCTCTTGCATACTTGAATTTATATTATTAGAAATAACAAAAATCTCTTATAAACAAGTTAGTCTCCCACTTTAACCAATCAAAACCTCTCAATTTAAATTATATACTGCATATGCTCGAAAATGCTCCAAAATGCGCTCTCCTCCAGAACACCAAAATCGGCTTGGATACCGCAATTGGCACGTTTATTAATGTCTTAGAAACCATACTGTAATTAAACGCATTATAATTTTTGCTATATACATTTCTAAAATTTGGCGCACACAAAAGTGCCGCGGTGCAGTGGTTGAGAATCACAGATCTATTGCATTAATTACTATGCCTACATTTAATTTATGCTTAATATGTATTATTTCCGACCGACTGACAGTAGACGAATTACATACTATAACAAAAATGTAACCGAATATTTAATGCTGCATTTGAAAATAACGATTCACATTTGTGATATTAGACAAAATACTTTTGGAGGTGTCCCATGCATCCGGTCTATCTAATACTTCTTACTCTCCACGTCAGAAGACAGTAAGCTATTAAAAGCTCATTAATTTCGCCATTCACCGTTTCAAACTTAATTACCAAACTCGAGAAGCGGTTTCGTATTTCAAGGCGCGTTATTGATGAGGCTGCATACAGCATTAATGGAACATTACAATAATATTAACATAAAGAATTAACAAATGTTTGAGCAATTCTTAAATATGTTATATATGAATAATAGCAATGTAAGAAAAAAAAGAAAATTTTAAAGCTTTCAGATTTTATATTCCTTTTTTTTAACGTTTTGTGTGTTATCTTTCTTTATTATGTGTCACGATCTTCGTAATTAAACTACATTATCTCCAATTCAACAGCAATGTCACAAAATATTTAAAAACAGCAAAATAGCAAATCTTTAGAATTTCCAATACACAGTCTCGTCCGCTGGGGATAAAAAAAAATTTTCGCACAGTTTTGCCATTTCTCGCTTTGAAATCGTTGAGTTTGTTAATCAAAAACTCGTTTACGTTTTACAAAACTTAAAATAGATAATAGAACAAATTCGAAATTCTTGTTTCCAAGTGCCCATGTTTGGTTGTAGGACTTCATTATTCAAAACTGGATGGTTCTAGGTACCGTTGTTTTTTCGCAGTGTGACAAACATTTATGCATTCATGAAGATTCGTCATTATTTAGTTTCTTTAAATATGATACATATTTGGTAGCAACAGTTTGATAAGTGAATAACGCAGAGAGTGAAATGTCGTAAAATATCGTTTTTGAAACTTATAAGCCTTTTGGGTCTAAGCCCGTTTGGGCTAATAAGTTCCTTAATAAGACTTAAATGAGTAATAATTTCGAGACGAATTCCTCGTACTTCGAATTCAACAGGAATTTATAATCAGGCAGAAAATCAGATTGATTTTGGTGATGTATAACTTGAAATCATGCATCAGTGATATTCGATAAAAGTATACTACTTTAAGTATGCCTAATTTGTGTACCAACTTATGAAAATTTAAGTGTGCAAAATACGAATCTATGTTGTCTTACAGTCTAGATTTGTTTTGCGATTTCTTACGCTAGTTAAATCTTTATTTCTTTCGAGTAATATGTTAAACTCGAGTTATTTAAGTTCTATGAAATTTGATCGTAATATTTATATATATTCAGCTTTAATCCAAATATCTTAAGAAGACAAATTGGATCTAGTTGTTTCGAATTCATCTCTGAAAATCTGATAATTGGGTTATAAAAAGGAAATGTACACATTACATAGTATCTTTCAATAATTGTCTTTCTGTCAGTGCATTAAACTAGAAAAGAAACACTTCGACGTAAATATTAAACTAAGCAAACCAAGCAACTTATGTTTGGCTTATATTTTAATAATATTCTGTCAGGTTCAAGGGCCATAAGACGCAGGTTCTCCCTCTTCAGGAGCAAAGAAAAATTCTCAAAGATCGGAGCAGCGACAGGGATTTCTTTTCGAAAGCAGCGAATGGAGGAAATTGAAGAGTACTGCAGCGACATCTGTCAATGAAATTAGGAACCAAGGATGAGAAACTTAAGATATTAGAATTCTGAAAGTGTTAGGAAGGACTGGATCGTAATAATTGCTATTAGTAAAGAAAACGCATTTTTGTGTGAAAATGAAACTTTTTTGAAGAGCTAAGTAAAAACTTTGATTAATTTACTACAAAGAATTTTATTTTATGTACAGCATTAGCTCAGTAAGACTCAATATTTAATTCATATAGATAAAATCTCTGATTTTAATTCATGAGGAATTTATGCCATATTTGGTCTATACAGTTTCACATATATCTGCCAAATAAAAGAAAGATGAAATTTCACATCAACGAACGCGTATTTTATATTAGAATAGGTGGAAATAAACAAATCAACAAAAGCGAACCCTAACTGATGACGTTATCACAGTTGACCGTAAAAGTGGGCGGAGTACCAGAAATTCACCTTTGTGTTATATTTAAGCCGCAGAAACTGTGCAGTTCCGGGCATCTGATTCACTCCCGGTATAGCTGCACGCTCCCTTTATAAAATTTTTGGTACTTTAATAAGAGGATGCATTGGTCGTTGTGAATTGAGCCGGTGTTGAGTGCATGGTTGTGAGTGCATGGTTGTGAGTTATCTTATGTAGATGTGAGTAATTGTTGCGTTAGTGTTCTATGGCCTCAATGCGTGGACATGGTTGTGAGCTTTCCGAGTCGATGTGAGTAATCCTTGGGCTGTGGCCTCAGTGCGTGGATATACGAAACTGCGCTCGATGCTATACTGAACTTTCTGAATGGGACGCACTTAGTTATTTTTTACTAAGCAAATGTGCGTTTCTTGAGTCATCATCTGTACCGATCTTCCCCAGGTTTGGTAGAATTGCTTTATTGCTGCTCGGTCTGTTCTTCATTCCTGGTGTCGCCATCTGTTAGCACCGATGAGAAGAGCAGCAGGACACGAGTTTACATCATCCTTGAAGATTATAAATGACCTTGGAGTTCGAATGTGGATCTGTTTCGCGTGAGTTAAATATCTTACCGCTGTCGCATAAGAGCCTCCATCCACTAGTTTCGTATATTTGAACTGTTTGGCGGTACGAGAGTCTGATTGTCTCTCGAGATCGCTACATGCTGAATAGACCGTGTTACACATTTTTAATAAAGTAAAAGTTCAAAACTTAAAATTCATAAGAACATATTTATTAAGGACATATCGATTCTTTTAATAGCAACAAATGAAAGTTGACGAAAACTTAGTTCACGCGGGCACAGTGAAACGTTTACATTTAATTTCATAAGTTTGGCACAGCAGGTTTTCTTTGTTGTGCATACAGAATTGCAAAATAACGTAAAATGTATAAAACTACAAAATCCTTCAAATTACAGTAATATTCGAGTTAAAAAGCATACACTGTATTATTAACCTTCAAGGTAAAAATGTAAGAATGTAAATACCAACTTTGGTTACTATGAAACATGGGTTTTTCAACCACGGTTATCCTGGCTAGTAGAAGCATTTCATAGCCCCGGTTTCAATGAGAACAGACTTTTATTTAGCTGCTAAATATTTAGTTACAGTTTATTAATATAAAAGTTACTTTTATTCAAGTTTTGGTATTTACCGATGTTTTCTGTACTTCCTATTGTTAAACTTATAAATCATCTTAGAAAATAATCTAAATTAAGTTATATATGTACTTAGTTCTTGTATGTTAAGTTATGTATGTACTTAGAGCTCTAGGTATATATGTATGTGTGTGTGTATATATACATATATACAGATATATATATATATATTTAACGTTGGGAAGTAGAGTTTTTAATGGTTTCCTGGCAATCGTGAAGGGGGTGCATGAAGTAAAATAGTTGAGAACCTCTGTAACAGAGCAATCTACTCATCGGTAAACTGACGTTCGAGAACATGAGAACCGCAATCCTACTTAACATTAAAATTGACTTTAAAGCTCCTTAAAGTTCTTATTCCAATTCTATTAGTTAAATTTATAGTTAAAAAATATTCCTCGACATGTGCTTTGTTCCTTTCTATCTCTATTTTTATTTTTCTATTGATAGAGTAAGATAAAAATTAATGGACTAATGTAAACATTAATAAAACCATGTTAGTAAAATATCATCTATTGTTAATAAAGAATATTAATAAAGAGCGACTTATTTTAGCATTTGGCAGTGGTGATATGTTACCTAAAACATTTTGTAACGCCAAATAAATGAAACTGAACTGAGTGCAACTGAAAACATTTACTCATGCTACATTCTATCTTCCCATGTTTTCAATTACAAACAAACGTGTTGTTTTAAGTATTTCTTTTTCTTCTTTTTGTACATCATAGAAGAAGCGAGGGTTTCCACCTCCTTCACGTCTTCGATTTTCACTTCAGGTATGCAGAACGTGTGAGCCTAAATAAACTCAAACAACAAATTTTCTATCAAACAGAAAGGTAATCTCATTTTCTCAGAAGTTATCTCTGGGGAGAAATGTTTCGATGTTTATTTTTCATTTCCAAATTTAAACAATGCGAATTCGCATACCGGTCACAGGCTTCCTTGGCATTTCATTATAAACAAATAAATATAAAAAAAGTACTTTGCTCTAAAATTTTGTGCTAAAGCAACAAAATTTCTCGGCGTTCCACCAAAGATAAACGTTCTAAGAGAAATGACAACATTATTTCTGCTGACAGCTAAAAACTGGATATAAAGAAGTCTGTCAACACGTCTTCGTGTTTTTACTGAAACTTTTTCTTGCTTTTCTTCTGACTTTCTCTTCTTTCCTTTTTCGTTTTGTTTACTTTTCTCCGAAAGAGGAAATGTTCAGACTTAAGCGTGAGATATTTTCTGACCTGCCACTGCAGTCCATAGAAGTGGAAAACTTGAGCAGTTTTTTTCTCGGACTTTGTTCGTCCGTAAATTTTTACCAAGCGATTACTTTTCTGACTTAGTATTTTGCTACTAGCTGGACAGTTGAGTGAAGGTTTTTTTTTATAACTACATAAAATGTACTTAAAAGAAACTTTCCTAAAGCTGACAAAGCAACTTTAGAAACATTTCTTGCTATTAATCGAAATCAAGGCTGTTAAATCTCCAATCATTACTTTCCTTGTCGGTAACTTTTAATTTGAACTTTTCACTCCCCTTACCAGATTTGATTCGACATTATAACTTGTTTATTTCACTGCTGTCTTCTGCCTTCAAATTTTTTCCTATGCCATTTTTCTCTGGCTTCACATATTCCAAAGACGAAATCATTTCATAATGTTAAACATTCACTTCTCTGATATACACTTACTATGTGTATCCAAATTATCAGAAGCTTATTGTTGCGTGTTCCTTCAAGCAATGACCAAGATATTTTACTGTACATTTATTTACAATTTATTTACAAGTCGTATGCCACCTGGCATGTTTACAAGCATTATGCCCCCGGCATGTAAATTGATACATCGTACTAGTTTTCTGCCACCTGGCAGATACGATGCAATTATATCAATTATCGGTAATACGCCCGAAATATTGGCGTGTCCGCTTCCTTTACGTTCTATAACGCAACTAACGTTTTATGCGGTGCGCTCTCTGGTACAAATCACCGCAATCACCGAGGAGGCCAAAACATCCTCCCCCAATGAATCACATTCATCTGAATATAATCTTCATTGTATGCAAACAAGTAAATGTACAATATAGAAATTGAAAATATACAAAATCTTCAAAAGTACTACATACTACTCTTACCAATCTTCTACATTGAACAATTAACTATAATGGTTAAACTAACCAAAAAAATAAAAATATCAGTACGATAAGTAATATAAAAAATAATAGTAACATTTTCAATATAAATTTGTCATTTAAAAGTTATTGTTCTTCTTGAGTAACTGGTAGAAGACGCAGTTTGGTAATAGGACATTTAATGTCCACTTGCACAGTTTTTGGTCTTACCACTCGGACTTTATTGTTTTTTGCAGGAAACACTTCTATTACTCGCCCGAGTTTCCAACGTAACGAAGACACGCTATCTTCTTTAATTAGAATTAAGTCATTTAGACGAAACTTTCTGCTAGGTTGTCTCCATTTGCTGCGCTGCTGTAGTTGGCACAGGTACTCTTTAGACCACCTGTTCCAAAACCCTTGGAACATGTGCTGCGTTAGTTGCCATCTCTGCAATGGAGACACTCGCATTTTGGTTAAATCCTGTTCTGGAATAGCTGTTAATGGAGTCCCTATAATAAACTGTTCAGGAGTCAGAGCTGCCAAATCCTTGGGATCAATGGAGACCGGTGTTATTGGTCTCGAATTTAAACATGCTTCTATTTGTGCAGTTAGAGTTAGGAACTGTTCATAAGTCAAAATTTGAGTTCCAAAACATTTCTTTAGATGCAGCTTCATAGATCTTATGGCTGCCTCCCATATACCACCATGATGTGGAGCACCTGGCGGGTTGAATATCCACCTTATGTTTTCATTCGATAACCACCTTTGAAATTCTGAGTTTGAGTGGATGGATGAGAGTTTCCTCAAGGATTTTATTTGAACCTATAAAATTAGTTCCACAATCAATTTCTTGATGTTTCCCTCTCCTCGAAGGACATCGTTTTAGAGCAGCTAAGAATGCTTCACTTTATAAGTTGCTGACAATCTCTAAATGGATAGCCTTTGTAGCTAAACACATGAAAATACAGACATAGTATTTAATTGGTCTTATACCTCTTCCCCTTTTCATTTTCACAGCAAATGGGCCGGCATAATCAACGCCAACCTTTAAAAAGCTTCTACTTGGAACCACTCTACTTGCAGGTAGTTCTCCCATTAACTGTGTAGATGTTGCTGCTCGTACTCTGCGACTAATTGTCTTACGCCATTCGTCATCATCACGTCCGGGTCACCAGAAAAATGTGTGTGTCCAAATGATCAGAAGCTTATTGTTGCGTGTTCCTTTAATTAATGACCAAGATATTTTACAATTTATTTAAAAGCCGTATGCCTCCAGCAGGTTTACAAGCGTTCCCCCTGGCATTCAAATTGATACATCATACTAGTTTTCTGCCACCTGGCAGATACGTTGGAATTATATCAATTATCCGTAATACGCCCGAAATATTGGCGTGTTCGCTCCCTTTACGTTCTATAATGCAATTAATTCTTTATGCGGTGTGCCTTTTGTTACAAATCACCGCAATCACCGAGGAGGCCAAAACACTTACGAGCTGTCACTCCTTAAGCCTCAAGTAAGTCTTTAAGGTATGTCGGTGTTCATCAGGTATTCACTGACGTTTATATATCGCATTTACTGCTTGATTAAACTTAAGATGCACCAGATCCTTCGCCATTTGAGGAAGCACTTAATAGTTCAAATTCTACATTATTTTGAAGAAATAGTGCGTGAAACATGCCTAAAACCAAGTAAAAAAGTTTCTATTACTGAACGAGTCAGTAATAGAAATATTATCAACGAGAAAATTTCTTTTCAGAAAAGTTCTCTACAACAAGGAATTATGTGACATTTATAAACTTTGCCATAAGTATAGTTCAAATAGGAAATAAATGTGAAACAACTCAAATGCAAGTGAGTGCTACTGATTCCCAGCATGTTTCTCCGATGATCATGAGTTAGTTTAATAATGAAGTTATAATTGCTCCAGGATAACTATTTTATGTACTACAAATTGTATATTCTCAAATCAAAATCTATCTTTTTATCTAGAAACACTGAATATTTTGAAAACTGACAATGGACAACTTGTAAGCTTAATTTTACACAATATTTAACGTTGCAGATCTCAGGATAAATAATAATTCTCTACAATGCAGAAAGCAGAATGTTCAGAGGCTGGAAGAAATAAGGCAAAGAAACTAACTCTTTAAATTCAATTCCGTAAAAGAATTTTCAATTATATTGTCCATTCGGTCTCTGAGTTCTGCAAAAGAGCTTACAGTTTTAGATGTTTTTTTATTCAACTTCTGAAAAAAGAAAGAACCCCAAATCATACAAAGAAATAGCAGTGGAAAAACATTCGAGGAGTTTTCACTGCTATGCAAGACTGCCGTAACAATGGAATCTTCCTGTATGAAACCACACACCATCATTTAAAAAAATAAAAAAGAAACACAAATCGTCATTTCGGGGTGAGAATGGATCAGAATGTCCAATCCAAACACAAAGCAAAACTAAATCTGCTTGCAGATAAGAAGCAGCATGGACGAAGTTTAAACCGTGAGTAGATAAAACCGTTTGTACGCTTGAGAAGTCTAATTCGCCATCTGAATACGATTTTCAGATGCTTTTATAGGAAGGAAATTAAAATATAAAATATCCATTGATAAGCCATGTTATGCAACAAACAACTTTCCTGCGTTCTATAGATTTTCAATCCATATCAATTTCCATCGCTTTAATTGCTTAGCTTATATATTAGTTTAAAGTGTCATTTTTAGCTCCTAACTATTCCATTTCTATTTATTAACATTTTACTGAATAAAAGTTCCATATGAAAACTGCGGCATTCCCTTTATAACAAAAGCTTCGTCTTGCATATATAGGATGAATCGTTACAACGGTGACAAACGTTTGGGAGAGATAGAATGCACCTAGACGATGGGAAATTACATAGCAATGCATGGTCGGAAATGCTTTCCTGGCACGGTAGTGACCACACAAAACGTAAAAAAGGAAGGACACAAACATTGAAACAAAACGTATTTTATTATGTTTAGTACATCAGAAACCAACAAATAAGAAAAAAAAACAAATAACGATCGTCATTAAAGAAGATGTCCGAAATTACGAACCGGACCGTGATGCAAGCCTTACTTCTCCGGCGCATGGAAGGTCTGCATCACAAATGGATGATGCATGACGCACGCATTCTATATTCCTGCATCACGATCCGGATTGTAATTTCGAATACCTTTTTTTATAACGATCGTTTTCTCTTTATGTTGCTTTTTCTTGATTTTTAAAGTACTCCGAATAATAAACATATTTTCTCACCTTATTCGTGTCCCTTTTTTCCTGATTTTTGTGTCTTCACTACCGCGCTAGGAAAGCATTTCCGCCCGTGAAAACACTACCGCGCTAGAAAGCATTTCTGCGCTAGGAAAGCATTTCCGAAAACTTTCAGGAGAGAAAGAGGATGTGATTTCCCATCCTCTTTCTCTCCTGAAAGTTTGTCACCGCTGCACTGATACACCCTGTATTTTACACAGTCAGTCAGTGAGTGTACCGCTGATATGACTTCCGACCACGGAGGTGAAACAAAGGGAACTATGTACCATCACAGTGGGAAAGTCTTCTATATGTCCAGATGTGGAAAAGTCAGTAATGATAATAATCTAATGCAATGCGAATAATCCCAAAACTTAGGACAGTATAACTATGTGCGATTTTCATAGTCAAAACATTACGTAGCAACATAAATTGTGTGATGATACGTATTATTTTAGTCCAAACTCCACTGCAAAATATAAGTAAAGTCAGCTAATTTACTACACCAATATGAGACTACACAAGGCTTGTTGCAAAATAATACAGTATGGTACCCATGAACCCATAACATGATAATGTATAAATGTATGAAGCATATATAAGCAGATAAATGCGAAATATTAGGGTGATGTTGCTATCGATGAGCCGGCTCCTTCGTTGAACCACCTCCATCATTTTCTAATTACTGAGAATAGGCGCTACCTGTTGATTGTTTAGTATCCTACATGAAGCTAGAAAACCGCCATCTTGACTGAGAGAAGATCCACGATCAAACAAGATTTCTTTACAAGAAGGTAAGAATTTTGTACTTTTTTCTAATTCATCAATGGAAAGAAAATACAGATATCAGTAAGACGTCAATGGTATTTTAGTTCTTACCGATAACATTTAAAACTGTTAAATCAACATTATTTGGCTAAATTAACAATGGTTGTTTATTTTCTTATAAGCGAAATCATGGACGTATTACATACCGACTGATAGTTGCTTTCAAATAACCGGCCTGCCTTGCTATGAATGGGCTGGTGGTCCAACCATGGAAACCATATCAAGGCAAATGTCTTGTAACTTTTTCGAATTGAACAATAAAATATCATTGTATCTGATTTAGTACACAGCCATCAAGAGTAATTAAATCTGTAATTAAATAACGGCCTCATTTTCTTTGTTATAAAAATAATTATAAGCTAATCTAATTTTAATCTAATTCCTAGTACCTTAATTCGTGCGTAAAATCAATATTTTATTGAAATTATCGTAATGATTATCATTACTTCTTGCGTAATTTATACCTATTTGTAGATTTAAAACTGTATCTGCACCACAAATACTTTAAGAAACATTAAGGAACAAATTTCTACAATAGAGACGGAGAGAAGAAAAATTAGAAGCTGTCACCCAGTTCCATATAGAAAAATATTTCGGGAAAGCATATGGATATGCAGTAAGAGTAAGAATGGTAATAAATAGTTTTACTAAAACAGGAGTTAGCCAATTTCAAGACTCTCATTTTGTTGCAGCAGTGCAGTTTGAAAAAATGATGTTCTTGCTGTAGAAGTCCCTGATACAAGCCTAACTGCTTCTACTAGTGGACTGTCACATGACATGCGGCCTCCAGGTAGAAAATCTGTTGCAACCGCCAGTGGAACAGAAACAGAATCCCTTCGATCTGGTATATCAACATTGTTGTCAAAAGTTAAAGATTCTTTGAGAGAAATCTCTCCAATTTCATCTAAATCTTTAATTGGAAAAGACACAAACAAAGCTCAAAAACATATATTATACTGATAACAAGTAATCCATACAAGCATATCCTGGAAGAGGCTTCAAAAAACAAAAGAATAAGCAAATGACTCCAAACTTCTGAACTGAAGAAGACAGTAAAATCTAAACTTTCATTGCCTCCAGTAGACAGGCCTATCAGTTCCAATAAGGATTCAAGGTCCTGTTGTGATGACTTCAAGGAAGACATGATTCAATGTCTGTCGTGTATTGTGTGGGTTCATGAGAAGTGTGTTGGTATCAGAAAGGGGATCAAAACGTATGGTTGCAAAAATTTCAACTGAACGTCACAAGAACGAATAACTGATGCAGTAATATGTGTAAAATTTTATAGCCTAATATTAAGAGTAGGCGTAATAATTATTTTATGCTATTTGAAAATTTTCAAGTTATGATTATTCGTTTTATACTAGCCTAACTATAAATTACCCTGAGGTACTCATTTTCATTCAATTATTAAACGAAATTAAATGCTATTTTGTAGATTTTCAAATTAGGCCTATTTTATGATTATGAAGTCTAAACTAAAATCCAACTCCTGATCCCTTGTGAATAATACAAAGCCATCAGTGCGTTTCAATGTATTTTAAGTTGTCTGTGTTGGTTTGTAATCAGCATTTTATACTTACTAAGCATATTCAAAGTAGTTTTAAACATTTTATTGACTTGTATTAAAATGATACTCTATTAAAGAATAGTTACGCTTTCATTCATAGAAACTACCCGGTTCAATGAATGCGACCGGTTTCTTTCATTGGGCCAGTGACACCTATTTTTATTCTTTTAATATTTACTGAACATTTCATAATTACAACTTCTATTCCTAGACATGTGTAGTATGGAAAGTAATATTTACATTAACATGTAAAAATCTGTAAAATTACCAAATTTGACCATTTTAAGTATCATTTTGTAAAAGTGGCTCATCGATGGCAACCTTCCCCTACTTACTGTGTTATGCAAATGAAACCAATTTGTTAAGAACCAATATCAGTCTTTCATATATAATCTGCTTTCATATGTAATGTCTGTCTTTAATATGTAATGAAACGTAAACACTGAAGGCATAAACTCTAAAGGGGCATTTTGCTAATATTTACGGAAAATCTAAGATTTAAGATAAAATTCTAAATCGCATTAAGGGGAAAAAAGATGTATTTGTTATATAAAGATTAATACATACAAAATATTACAGTAATATGCATATGAAACCGCTACGTAAGAGCAACAGGAAAGTGCATAAACATGTGAGTCCAATACAGTTATATTCGTATGAAGCTACAAAGTTTAACATATACGCATCGAGGGAAGTTATACAGGGTGATTCAAAAAGAGTCTGCAGAATGACATGGCAATTCAGACAGTATAATATTAATATATAATATCCAGAAAATTTAATCTTCATGCATATATAATTTACGTTATGAGTGTCCTTTTAATTTTTTGTTTGCATGTATTTCATACGTTCTCAAATAATGTCAATGCAAGTTATTATTTAACTGTTCTTACTGCTGCATTGCGGAATCTGTTGGTACTTACACTTCCTACTACACTATTACCCATTTTTATCAACCATCATTTCAGCTATAATTATCGTTTGTAAAGAGAGCTTGCACATGCGTACCGTATACGTGTTTTCAAATTTATTGTAGATGTCTTATTCTTGAAATGACAGCCATTTTTTCCCCTGCGAATGTGGAATTCCTAGATTTATTTTGCTTGTAAGTATACTAATTTGGAGTTGGATATATTAATTATGGCGGAGAATAAAGGGTTGTTGAATATGTTAATTATGACAAATAATAAAGGACTATTGAATATTAATTGCGACAAAGAATACAGGGCTGTTTTCCTAACATAACAATGTCTTGTACGGAGATTTGTGGTATAGGGAAATCTACGGTATCCACACGCTAGATATGTGAAAAAGTTTACCCGGCTTGTTTCATCAAATAGAATTCAAACTAGCGTTGGAGCTATTAGAGCAATATTTTGAAATGCACGTATAGTCTTTTTTTTCTGTTATTGTAATATGTACATCTCGTTTGTTACTGCTCGGTAATTCCGCTAGTCAGAATTCTTATGAAAAAAAAGAATACAATTTCTTACAAATGAACAGTTGGAAATCAAAAGCTTTTATTTTATTTTGAATTAAACTGAACAAATCTTTTAACATCCCAATAAGATCTTTTTCTTAGAAATTCGATACAGAAAATGAAAAAAAAAAACTTGCCTCAAAGTGATATTCTTTCTTTTACGTGGGAAGCGTACCAAGAAAACGAAAGTGAAAGGGGCCCTAATTCAACGAAAAATAACTTTTAAATAGCTTGGCACTTTTGACAAGCTTCCAAGTCAACTCCAAAAAGAAAAAGAAGCACCAAAATATCAACAAATAGATATTTCCTTTATCTCTAAAGAAAGAAAATTCAGCAACTTACTGAGATACGCCAGTATAAAATATGGCTACCCTGAAATGAAAAAAGACACAACTTCTAAAGACATACGAAAGTTCAATCCGTAAAAGAAATGCTGTCAAATTTCTCTCCTGCCACCCATACTAGTCCCTCGAGGTTCTTTTAAATCTCCAAACAATAAGCAGAAATTCTAGACCACCCGAATTCTCCTTATTGCTTGGGCATTCTTTAGTTTGATGTGGTGCTAAGACGCGGAATTCCCGAACGAATGGAACTGTGGGTAGGAACCATTTCGTAGATGTTAAGTCTTTGGGAATGTTTCGTTAATGGATGTTCAGGAAAAAATCTTTCCTAAATCTGTTTTTTAAGAAATGGTTCAAGGTTCTCCACTAATTTCTGAAATGCACTGAATATTCCAAATAAGTGTATTAATTGTGGATAAATGGATTAGTGCTTAAAGTTCATATAGTGCTTTGAAAACGCACTTGTCAATGCACTTTAATGTAAATCCAAATATGTCCAATAATCCAATCAGTTTCCTATTCTACAAAATTTAAGAGACGCATCAGTTAGATATAGGAATTAATAACAAATGTTGGTCGATTTTACTATGTGCAGTATTTTGTTTTTTTTTTTGGGGGGGAGATGTATGAGGCATTTCTTCAGGTCTTCTTGCCATGCTTTCGTGGTGAAGTTCCCAGCACGTTAGACGAGTTTTCGAGAGGTTCAAATTCCGGCGATGGCACTGAACATTTTTTTCAATTTCTTTTGCTTCGAAATAATCTAATTTATCTACAAATAATGATGCACAAATAAATTTCAAATGCAATAAAAATATTTATGGCTATATATTCTTTTTTAGGTACTGAAAACATGAACATTTGAAGTACTTATACGCAGTACTCTAATTTGAAATAATACTTTTTTTTTTCAAAAATGTTTTTTAATTTTAGTTTGGTACAACACAATTTCATTTTACCTATTATACTGGCTAAGCAATAAATTTAATAAAATAACCTCGGCCCTAGTCCTTTGTTTATTCTTCTGTTTATGCTTACAATCACATGAACGAAATAAGAGGAAATTTCTCATAGATCAGCATTTCTTTCGTGCTGTCACGTATACGTCTAGTACCCAAAAGGTATTGTGCAGAATTAATTTGCAAATATTTGGCTGAAAATCAAATATAAGAACTAATATTTAATATTTATATTACCACTCTTATGGCCAAGTACTGCGATGAAAGGCCAAAGTTTTACTTAAAGCCATTAAATCTAAGATTGCCATTTGCTCATTATTCTGAAAAATAGATTTTCCTAAAGTCCGTGTATCCTTTCTTTCCACTCATGTATATATTTTCTCTCTTGCAAACTGATCAGCGCAACTGCTCGATCTCCGATACACTCCGTCCTTTTTTTATTTTTCTTCCAACTTTTCTTTTTCCATTGCTGCAATATTTTCACTATTTACCTCCCATTTATATATCAATTAAAACTTATATTAAAAGCAACCAAATCTTGAGTCATTTTTCATTGATCCAGGGGTATATCACATCAATTTCTCGAAAGCCAACTGGAACAACGTGGGAAATAAAACTATACAAAACGTTCTTCCTTCTTCATTCTGAAGAAAGAGACCAACTATTTTTGCACTCTGTTCAAAGACTAAGGATAGACTCCGCTTTGGGAGACTAAGGATAGGGGAGACAGTGGTTATCAAATGTATATACATTTTTATAGTCTAAGAATGGAGAGAAGGAAACAATCGTCTAGTAATGGTGAAATGGCTGCATGGGACAATAAAAGCTGGTAGACGCAATGGAACTTAAGGACATAATAGACTTCTCAGACAGTCTGTCTACTTACCATTTATTTTCTAATAACAATACTAATAATAAATGAATCAAACTTAAAACGTAAACGTTTTCAAAGCTTGCGTTTACAATTAACAACCTACAACGGATGATTTCGTATGCTTTGGTTTCGTATATTCGAGTCCCCCAAACGGCTGTGAAACGATTTGTCTGATAAGAATGATGGGATTTATCCTCTATATCGCTGGGAATAACTAAGCGGATAATATTTTTTATCATTTGCCTCCAGGCTTGTATACTTTTCTCCTTCCAGGGTCTGTCAATCAATTCAGTTCTGCACCATAATTAACCGCACTTTTTACAAAGAACAAAAACAGAACAATTAGAATTATTTTACTTTCTTGAAATCAAACTATTTCATAACTCATGAAGTCAAACTGTTTCATAAATATGCACTTGCATAACCTCTAAACTGTCCTTAATGGAATAACTGATATACTTTAAAATATGTAGTGTTTATAATAGTGTAATATTATGATAAAATTATGTAAAGTTGGGTAACAGCTCTGGCTAGCTTAATTGTTAAAATTTCGATCAGTTAAAAGGAGATCACCGATTCGATGTTCTGATATTTTATTCCATTTTAGATCTCGATGTCTTTATGCTGTATGTCTTTGCGATTTCGTTTAGTTATGTTTCGAAAATCATTTCATTGAAACAGTATCCTAAAAAATGAAAGAAACAAAGAAAGCAAATCTGAAAGGATTCAGATTTTAACACCGCACTAGAAGGTTTGTTAAGATTTTCTGTGCTCTCAGTCACAATGTCAGATTACCAATCTGCACTCCTGCTACCATAATTTTTTTTGTATGTTTTTACTTTATTATTAAGCAATAGTTTTTCTGCACATATACCATATACAATTCAACAGCAAAATCACAAAATTTGTAGAAGTAACATAGCAGCATGTGTTTAGAATTCCCAATACGGTGTTACATATTGGCATCTGAACTTATACCAATATTCAGTTTTCTAAGTAAGATAGCTTATGTTACTTTTTTAGTCTCTTTTGCCCTACCTGCGTTTAACATTATATCTAAATGTTTTGTGTTTTACATGATTTATATTATTTGTTTTATGTATTTAGCATTTTGTGTTAAATGTCACTTTCGGGCCATAAAATTTGACAGCCAAAGTACAAAATATTTCGATTTCCCGCTAAAGTGTTAAGGGGTGACATGCATATTTTTTTAATATTTGCTACATTATTTGTTTAAAAATTAGCTCCCTCCCCGCCAGCCGCCTAAAATACCCATAATAAAAAAGAAAAAAAGTGCATGACAGTTTTAATGAATCCAGCTAGAATGATTTCGTAAAAAAATTAATATTTCTGACAAGATGATTTTAATGAATTTTCATCATGTTTTTAAATCAACCGTATTAAAAATTTAAAAAAACAAATATTCTTAAGAGCTGTTTTTATATCTTTTCAATCGCTTGTTTTTTTAATCCATAACTTTCCTGATTAAATCAGAAAATTAAATACCTAACGCCTTACTGAATGGCAACACAATACTGAGTGGATTTGAAATGTTGTATTTCAGGCGGTGTAAACATATTGTTTTCAAATAGCAGAATTTTTGATTAAAATTGTTAGATAAATATTTACATTTTGGTGAAAGGCAACAATTGGGTGAGCTGGAAATGAAATTATTTTTTTTGAATAGAGTTGCACTACTAGTTTTGAAATTGCTCAGTTTATTAATAAAAAAAATTATTAAATTCATATAGCATTTGAAATAAATCAAAAACAGGAATTCTTTGTTGTTTTTCGAGAGGAATACAATACGAGGAACAAAAATACATATTACATTGAGATCTTTCATTATTTAATTTTTGTGATAATATATGGTGATAATATTTGATGGCAACAATTTTAAAAGCGATTCGGAGACGAAAGTCGTTAACAGCAAATTAGCATTTTGACTTAAAGGAAGAGAAATCAAGTTCCAGACGCTATTTAACTCCTTTAGCTAAATAAAACTAAACTTTCGTCTTTTATGTCAGTACAAATTCCTTGATGTTCATGAAATTGTATTAAATTACACAAATCGTATTATTAATTCAATAATTAAGGATCTATTTATAGAATTTAATTCTTGGAATTAGCTGCTAATTATAGGCAGATTTGGTGACTTTTTTCTGAATAAAGTTCACTACAGAACACTGTTCACTCTGCATTACAGAATCTTAAATGAAATAGGACTAAAATTTAATCCTATTTATTATTTGAAGAGAGAATTAAATAGCACAATTACATGACAAAATTAATAAATAAGAGGAAAATATTAAAAGCCGCACTTAAAATTATTAAAATGCGTTTAGTCTAACGCAAATCTACTTTATCATCTTTTTCTTCACATTTCACTGCTATTATTGTCCACGGTGCTATGGCAACGTCGCCAACGCAGAAGATTTTGTTTTCAAACTGAACCTAGAATAACATCAAAACAATTGATTATAGGTTTCTAGAATCTTTTAATCTCTTGTTTTGAACACGGTCAAAAGGTGGATCTGTATTTATATTCTGTCTGAGAGATATATTAGATGCTCATTATTTTAAAGTAATCTATTGTGGTAATTAACTAACACGAAACATGTGGATTATAAATAACCAAAATATTTGATCTTTTAAATACTCTACAGCTATTTTTATCTAAAGAGGTTCTATAATTAATTTACTGTTCATCTTGAGTACAACTGTTCTGTTTTTTGCTAATTCTTTAGCTTAAAATTTAGAGGCAATTTAAAGACAATTTAATTTTATAGATTTATTGAATCTGAATGGTCTTTTCTTTGTATTTCACGGCGCATATTCTTAAAATATTTAGCGTGAGATAAATTGAAAAAAATACTACAGAAATTAATAGTAGGCTAGCATGTGAGATATAATTCAGTTTGAAACACAAGATAAATTAAAATAATTAATTGAGCTTCATAATTTTATACTTCAGGATTTTAGTAAGAGAGGCTTTTTTAAACGTTTCGATTGCTTTTGAAGGAAAAAAGTATGGATCACGTCGCTGGCAATCGGCATTATAAAAAATTTCTCTACGCCTGTTTCATGTTATTAGGTAAATGAGTTGTATAACAATCAAAATGAATTATAAAAATACCTTTTATATATTTCTTTTATTAATGTATTGCAACAAATATTTTTTTTCTATATCGCCTATAAGGAATCAGATATATTTCTAATGTTTGAATGCAAAATTTCTAATCGGCATGTTCTATATAGAGGCGTCTTTATCTGAAATAAAACTGAATAATTTTTGAGAAATTTGTTAGTAGCATTCTTATTTCATTGCTTCTTGTAGCATTTATTTTTGAATAAGTTTTTTGAAACACTTATGTATTTTTCAATGTTTTGACATTTTTTCTTTGAAACTAAGTATTGTCATACGAATAAAATTCTAAACTTTTCAAATATAAATGAACATTTTCATATATTTTTCTAATCTATTCAATGACTCCAGAAAGTTGTCGCTTCATAGCATGATATAATTGTCATTACTTCTATTTACTTCAGATTAGAATGAAGAAATTCCTTACTTGCTGTTTTGTAATCCTGGTCGACAAATGAATGACGCTCAACTGGACTCATGCTCTGCATTCAGTAGTTTGATTACATAAAACTATTAGGAAACCGAAAGGACATAATTTTATTTGCCAGACATTTGAAAAATTTAAAAAAAATATATTCCTGTTTATCATATTTACAGTCAGAAATGAAATGTAGAGGCAAACTACAATCTAATACTGCATGTTTTCTGATCGCATTATTTTGATCTTCTTCAAGATGTTATTATTTTTTCTAGAGATACAATCCTATCCATCTTATAAATAGATCTTGTTGAGTCGCCGGTGTGAAATATCCTTAATTTATAAATTCGCTGCTCAGTACTTTTGCTAATCACTTGCATTTCTCTTTTTTCAACCCCAGATTATTGCGATAACAAAATGTTATTTGGAAATTCTTAAGTGACAGTTATGTAAATAAGATCCAGAAGATTTATGCACAGCGGGGGAAAATCTATTAACGCAAACTTATAAAAGTTTATTTGGTAGCAAAACTGTTTAAATCTGATTTTTGTTTTCTTAATATTCATAGTCTTAACAAAATTCACTTAACTAAATAAATGTGGAGTCAAATCAGTTGTTGGAAACGGTGTTAAGGGAGGGAGATATAATAACATCTGGCTTGATAGAGGAACATTTTTGATTAAATTTTGGGGAGCAAAAGAATATGATTTCAGACTGAAAAACTCTTTTCCTGCTTCACTCATTGATAACACTTTTTTCCCCTCTCGATCTAATCAAGAGAGTGCCTTTTCCTTTTCCTTGGGCACGAAACTAATCTGTAAAAATACCTAGCTTTTGATAAAGTTAGGGAATTTTTATCTGTTTTCTGGAAAAATCATATCTACTATTAAAAACTTCAAAAAGAAAAAAAAAAGAAAAAGAGGTAGGTAGTAAAGTACGTAGTTCTGCCAACTTTTTTGGTGTTTCCGCTAAATGCAGTTGCATTTCTCTTTGTATAACTTTTTCCAATGTTTCTTTCCTTTCTATATCTTAGAAGTTAGTCCTTTTCAGTTTTACTTTTCATAAAAGTGTGCAGAATATTTTAAAACTTAAAAATGAATTGTAAATGTCTTGAGTGCTAGATAGAGCAACAACACTTTTCGGGTTTTAAAGTAATTAAAATGCTAATAATAATTGAAAATAAATATTTTTTTTATCAAAGAGCTCTTGACCGTTATTATTTATCTTTTCTTTTTTCTCTGTATAAAGTATTTCTTTACATTTTAAGATTCATCAAACGAAACAAAATATTAAAAAAAAATTCAAATTTTGTGTAAAAAAGTTATAGTCCGTGCAATTTAAGTTTACAAAATATTATAAATTATAGCCTGTTGTGATGAATGTTCTTCAAAAATTTTACAATGATTTTCTATGTAAAATTATTTTACGTTGTAGAGACATTAGGTACTTTTTTGAAGTACCTAATGTCGAACGTGCTGACCACTCCACCACGAAGGCATGCGAAAAAGGCGGGAAAAATACCTTATAATGTAATTAAACATATTATTTACGCACTGAATAAGCAATTCTTTAAAACACGTGGAAATAATTTATGTAGAGGTGAAACAGGGTATCGGGATACAGAAGTGTAATCCCCTGTTTATCATTTTGGTGTGCTAAAGCTCGTAAAAAGTACTGATTACTATTACCCATTCTCTTACACGCGTAATGATTATATCGATGTAATTTTCGAAATTGTTAACTTCTGAAATCATTGCCACATAGATTTTGATCAATCTGTTTTAAACTCTGATGATTTTAGCTTCATTGTTGTTGGGAAATTTGTATCCCCCCGTGTTCCTCCGCTGTGCTGAGAACGAAGAGAAGTGAAGCTGTAAGTCCCAAAGCTACGTATCGTCCTGGTTATCATCCCTGGGAACTATTCTTTGGGGCTATCATCCTTCTCACTTCCTGATGTGGCTATCCGGGAGATTACAATTGAGGCATGTGGCTATGGTTCTTTCGGCGTTGAGATACACAGCCCCCTGATGAGAATTTACCTGTCAAAGACAGGGACAGCAATGGGAGTCACTTTAAAGTGTGAGATGGCAGGCCAGTCCGTATCCACTATGAAGCAACATATGTTAGATTCGTGATCAAGTACCTAGTAGTAGATATGATACCAAGTAGATCCGAAAGATATGTCACAGAAGTTACCATTGAAATGATGTCATTTGTTATCTCATTCTGCTTTCTTATATGTCTCAAAGGCTGACATCCGTTTTTAATTTATCCAAATAAGGCTAAGGGACGCTTCAATTAAAACGTTTTTGTTATATCTCTTACATCCTGTGTTCTCCTTCGATGCCTCAAATCCTCATGTGTAATTATCGCTATCAAAAAACCACAAAGAAATTTAAATCAGTATGTATAAAATGTCAGACGGAACGGGAAGGGAGAATGACCAGTCCGTTTTAGGCCCACAGTGCATGTTTCTGGAAATTATTGTATGGTATTCTAAACGCAAATAATTCTTTTGCTTCATATGGTGAGATATTGTGTTAGACAAAACAAATATACAATGGCTTATAAGGATATGAATAATAATATACAAGAAGTATTATTTGATTTTATACTGGTCTAGTTAAAATAAAATTACTTGACTTCTAGAGTCTACTGCAAAACTATTAGAAAACTACTAATGCAAAACTACTAGAAAACTTCTAGAGTCTACTGCAAAACTACTAGAATTAGAAACTAAATCTAGTAGAGTTGTATCTCTAGCTAAGTAGTAGCTAGAGTTGTATCTGTAGCTACTACTTAGCTAGAGATACAACTCTACTAGAAACTACTAAATCTACTAGAATCTGCTAGAATCTACTTGAAAGCGACTATTCGCTTAGATCTGCTGAGTGAGTAATGACAAAAAAAAGAAGGGTTAAAATTTCCTTTTACTTAACTCAGATAGATTTACAGATGGCCCCGCTTCGGCGTACAAATAACCAGCAGTTATGGCTTTAACTTAAAAGGCGAAAACGCGAGCTAAGCGAGTTCTCAGTTGAATAATCAGCCGAAGCTGCACAGAGAGATTTAATGCGAAGTTGGCATTTTAGCTAATATCGCCGACGTAGATTAACAGGCAGTTAATATTCACTGCAGTAATAGCAAGCTTTAACTATTAGCAATAACGTGTCAGACAGGCAGAACACCCTTTGCATGAAGTAGCTCAGACCTCAGCTTAAATAGTAATTTCCCCTCGATATTGCATAAAGTTTGAAACTGAAAATTCGTTCTGGCAGGAAAGCATAGGGAGAAAAATGAGGGTGTAAAGGAAATGTTGTTTCTAAACTAAAAATTAACTGTTAGGAAAATAAAATAAAACCCTACGTGCTATAAAGCGTACATCTGGAGGTTTTGAATAAATTTAACATATAGCACAGTTAACTTCAGAAAAAAGATAAAATAATTAGAAAAAAATAACAAAATGTATATTTATATGAAAAAAAAACACTAAATTTTACCACGTGGTATGGAACAGAATGGGGTAAAAGACATGGCCGCATTTTCAAAACTAAATAATAGCTCATTTAGAAATATATTCTTAGATTTACAAATTTTTTATCAAAGGACAAAATGCACATAAAGGTTCTAATTCTTTTTATTAGTCACTCGAAAATTTTCATGATGATTAAGTTCATATTTTTTCCTCCATTACCATTCGACTTTTTCTATCAAAATGAAATTAAATATTTACCATATTTAGCTAGAGATACGAAAGGAAATACAATCGCTGCAACTGTATTGATTCTCTTCTAAATTACTAAAGAACTAAGAATTATAAACGTCTAGTGAAGAGCCGAAATGTATAATTCTACTCTAAAATATAAATGATACAGGATTTGCTTTTACCGATTTTAAAATGGGTTGTCAAGGTTTTTAAATGGGTTAAAGAAAGGAAGCATAACGAAATTATATCTACAAAGCAAATATATTGTTCGGAAATACCAATAGGAAACATGTCGACTAAATAATGAAGCAATATATTATTTCTGCAATACAAAATAACATAAATAAACTTTAATTGGCCTTTTCTCTTTAATTACTTACATTTTCTGATCTTGTTAATCCTGTACATGTGTATCACATTCGATGGAGAAAGACAGAAAATACGCGACGTTTCTGGTTTAAAATTCATTTCATGTACTAGAAAAGTGTAAATTTATATTTGCACTTTACTTATTTGTTGTTATTATAGATTTTCTTCAAGAAACGTTGGTACTTACTCATTTACTCTAATCTTAGAACGATATTAGAGTTACTTTAAAATAATGAATCTATAAGAGTATTAAAATATCAGAACAATGCTTTTTCTAGCACTGTCGTTTCACGAATATGCCCCATTTATTGAAAACATTTTTATAGCTGACGAAAGAATGCATGCGATTAAATCAATGTTCAAGAAAAGAATATCATGAACTTACGAACGCATGGAAGTATATCGAACGGTAGCTTCAGTTGCACACTGAGCATTTATTTGCATTTAAATGTATCTCAAATACCATTAAAACAATAAAAGCGAATGTTCAGTTTTTATGTTCTTATCAACACTTTCTTTGATAAATCGAGCATTATTAGAATACTGTTTCCTTGAGTTTGATGGGAAAATAATTGCTCATTTGTTTTCTGAACAGCTATGCGATCATTTATGGTTTAACAGCACAAGGTATTTATTTCATCTAGATTCGTAGAAAAATATCTCATTACTGTTACGGAATGAACATATTTTACACAAAGTTAATTTTCATTATCCTTTATTTCGCCTTGAATATCGAGTTAACATGAAGGGGAAGACTTCAAATTTCTGTGAGGTAAAATAGTTGCTCATACGACAAGATTAACAGCTACAAATAGTTTAATGAGAAAAATCACACATGTGATGAAATGTTCCTCAACTGGGAAGGATATCGCAGGTCATTAGAATCTTTCACAGAGCAGTGTCTGAAATAACACTCAACGAGTAAAATGATATGGTCTCTGGCAATAATCGCATACTTTTTTAAATAGACGGCACTCGCCCTTTTTAGGCTTTTGCCACTACTAAAGTCAGAAATGGTAGTCATTTTATTACGGAGGTACCTAACAAACGGCCAGTGTTGCCTCCTATAACGGAACAGACAATTTTACATCAATGCCTTCTCCGGGATTCGAACCCTGCGGTATCGCAGTCGTCTCTGTAATCACTATACCATCTGGGTGACTAACTATATATGGCGAATTCACTTTTTTGTGATCCCTCCCAGCCCCCTATTAGAGATTTTAATACAGGCAGGTAGTACAAATAAAATAAAATTCATTCGTACTTAGACAATTTTTATTGACAATTCAATAAAAAACGTAATATTATGATTATATGTCTTCTCACCCCCGTCCATCCCTTTGCTCCCAAAATCTAATCTACGTCTTTGCTTTTCTTAAATGCAGCACGATTTTAATTTAAAACAACACATGTTGTTCTTCTTGAATTAAAATTTAAAACATTTTCCTTTTTTTTATTGGTAAGTTTCAATCATAAATATTTTTAGAGACATTACGTTATTTCGAAGCAGGAGAAATGAAAAATGAGCAACTTCTTCGCCGTGACTCGGATCTCTCGAATACCCGCCGAGTGCGCTGACCACTACACCACGAAGGCATGCGAAGAAGGCGGGAGAAATACCTTATAAGTTTTTAGCGCAGATATTTATGGTTTTATATATTTTCAGGTCTTTCTAAATGTTCTTTATTTTACTAATATAAACAATTGTGTTTATTTCAAATTAATAGACTTCAAACTACAATTTATTTTGTTCTGAAAATGAAGTTGAGTAAAAGCATAAAAATAATTTCCATAAAATTCCATTACTAACAAGATTATGATAACAGATGTGGAACTCAAGTTATGAAACCGTAGCTATTTTAACAAACAAAGATAATTACTCCTAACTTAACAGTCATCTAATACATATTTCGTTGAATACTTATAAGAAATAATGAAAGAAAAACGCAGAAATAACATTTTGCAGACACAATATTCTGTCCAAAATTAATAGAAATGAATGAAATCCTGTAGAAGTATAGAGGAACGAAACACTGGACCACTTTATAGGAGTAAGAGCCTAAAAGGTTGTAGAAACATTAGGTATTTTTTGAAAGCAGGAGAGATGAAAAATAAGCAATACTTTACCTGGGACTCGAACCTCGGACTTCTCGAATGCGCTCCGAGTGTGCTGACCACTACACCACGAAGGCATGCTAAGAAGGCGATAGAAATACCTTATAAAGCTGAAATAAGACAGATAAATAATTCCTTTGCATTCTTGGAAATATTTGAACATGGTGCGCTCATTCAAATAAACTTGAAAGAATTTATTTAGTTTTTAGAAATTTTTCTGAATCCCGTAGGTAGCTTTTTATTTGATTTTATGTTTGAAAACTCAAAATTTATGCTCCCATTTAGCTAGCGATTAGAGAGAAGATATGACTGACTAAATTTGTCACCACCATTTTTTCATTTCTTTAATTTTTGCGTTTACATTCGCCTGAATATTTGCTTTCTCTTTCAAGTTTTTGGAAATATAGTTTGCCACATTTGGTTTACTTGTAATATAAATAAGCTTTTCGTGGTAACATTGTGGTTATATGAGATTTACAATTCGCAAAACCATTAGCAATTTGCGTCAATTTCTTTGAGGTTATATTTATATTTTTATACCTTTTTGCACAAGGTATTTTATGATTCTTAAAGAAATTATGCTCAAATGCATGTTGAATTGAATATTTCCTTTTCATTCCTCCTCTCCCTGTTTGTGCGTTACATGCTGCAATAAAAAAAATCTGTGGTTGATCTAAAACGAATTAAATCTTGGTTTATCGAAATTCATAAAATTTTACAACTTCAGTGCACTTCCTAAATTCTGTTCCATTCGATAGATTGAATAACTTATTATTTCATGACGAACTATTATATCCTGTGTACACTCATGTATACAAAAGACAAGATTGAAAAATCATGCTGCGTTTTATTTACTGTAATTCAAAATGACAAATAAATATTTTTTTTTTACGTTTTGAATCATAATAGGTATGCCTCTTTGATTTCTATTGATTTAAGTGTAATGACATGTCTATAATATTTTTAAGAAAACCAATCTATTCGCATAAAATCATTTATGCATCAGGAGAGTTTGAAAGTTCATTCGCCGAAACTACATTGCGAATAAGGATCTTTAAAATGATTCTTTTATCTTTTATCTGAATAAACTGAGACGTCACTGATAGGGATCACTTTCTACCACACAAGAAATAAATCTCGTTTTGCTTCAAGAAATGTTACTTCTTAAGTCATCTTCTAACCATCCATAAAAGAAAAGATGTTATTTCACAGTTCAGAGGATCTCATTCTGTGTTACGAAATAGAAATCTTTGTTCATAACTTAGTCACTCCTCTTTTAACATAAGAACCAGAAATGATTACCTATTCGTGTATGATGAGGGTATATATTTTCAATACACTTTTTGCCAACTTTATGCTTTAGTTATAATAATAACAAAACAGATGGGATTTGCTTTCATGTTGTGGTTCGTTTAATGTTTGACAATTTTCTTCTTTACTCATGAAGCTTAAGTTTTCCTTTCCGCATAGTTTTTTTCCACATAGGAAATTCTAAAATCTTTCACTTCCTTTTGAAACAAAAAAAAACATAAATGCAAAATTTCCTACTTAAGATTTCGAAATCGTAAAAAATACGCTTTTAGTGTATGTGTTTCCATGAACTTGAACTCTCATAATTATGGTTGGTACAGTTTATTTAATTACCGCAAAGCACGCGAGGGCTATCGGCGTAAGAGGAAGGATACCTTCACAAAGGCACTTTTTCAGGGAAACTGGTTCGTATACACATTATGTATATGGAAAACCACTAAAACACCCATGCAGCTAGCCGTTTGCTGAGATTCCAATCCCAGACCGAACTACCAGTGTCCAGCTACCTTACCACCTGGTCGCAGGTGGGTCTTTCATAATTATTAGTAAACATTAATAGCCGCCTTAATCTTAGTAGACGTTTGAGGTTTAAAGCAGAAAAATATTTATTGAAATGAATCTTATATAATCTCTTATTTCATTGTAAATGGTTTGATTCCTTGCTTTTCAATTCTTAATTTTTCCTAAAATTTTTGTAATTTTATATTTATTTTCTCATGGTATTCTGTATTCTTGCGTTCAGTTTTATTTCAATAGTATATAGTTACCGAAGACTTTGAAATAGCACTTGCATTTTTGCCAACATCCTTTAGAGTAATGACCATAATTTTACTGTCTATTATTAATTTGAACATTCTCGCTTTAATTTATTCAACATAAAATATTTCAAGAAGTGTACATAGGAAATATTCTTGGAAACTTTACTACGCAACGAGGAAACGCTAATCCGACAGTCTTGTACAGAATTAACTCAGCTATCTTAAGATATTGTAAAGGGAAAGATTTTTGTTCCAATAATTAAATATAAGTTCTTATGTGAGAGGTTCAGTTCTCCGTAAGTAGAAAAAAATTCGCGCTCTAAGGCAGAATCATCATACTTTCCGGAGGATAAAAAAAGACAAAAAAATTAAAATTAACATTAAAAGAAAAAAATATTTCAATATAAGAAAAATGTCTCACCAAGAAATCTCTTGGGATTACACAATGCTAAAAAACGCTGTAACATATTAGAAGATGGAAAAGGATAAGTGTAAAAATACCTCAGCAATTGCAGCAATAAAAAGAATGATGGCTGTTATGTCTCTACGATGAGAGAACTATAATCAAAATTATGAAGTATCATTTCCCGAAAGATTTGGAGCAAACCTGATAATAGTGATCAGACAGAAATAAAGATCAATGTGAACTCTGGACTCTCAAAGGAAAATGCATTATTAATATTGCAAGAATGAAGGAAAATTCTTATCCAACGTTAAAGAAAGCAGTTCACCTGAGTTATAAGAATTATCCTAAGGAAATTATATCAGCTTTCATGAAAATTAATATAATATTTTTAACAGATAGTTTTTAATAAATATCTCGAATCAGGTTAATTTCCTAGATGCGGAAGTAGATTTTATCCTTTCTCTAAAGAAGGATCAGGACAAATTTCTCCTGCATACAGATTGATGTGTTTACTGAGAGCGTTGTGACATCTAATTTCAGTATCTGATAAGATTTATTTTCAGTCCTTCCTTTATGCCTCATTTTTTCACGTGCTGTCTCAGTCCAGAGGTTTATTAAGATTTTATAACAAGCAGCATAGCTTAAATTAAGGAAAATTTTAAAATGTTTAAGAAACATTTTCACAAAGAAAGCTTATATTTAAATATCATAAAATAATTAATGAACTAAAAGGGAAGAAATTCTCTTGAAGTTTCTTAGGAAAATGTGTTTAAATAATTATCTTCATCACCAACAATTTTAGGTGGTTTCATCTAGAGAACCACCGCTGAACTGGCCAACCACGACCTCCGTCCCGGTGGTCAGAGACCACGATCGGGTGGGCTTGGATACTTGCAGCTCTGACTGGCCGTTGATGGAAGCTACCTCCCAGTATTCCCTTCCTTCAGACTTTACACAGAATACCGAGGACAGCATGGACCGCACGCTCAATGGATCGGGCGTTATTCTGCTACTGATACCCTAGTTATCGGGATCGTACGCTGCCAGACCCGTGAAATGTTGGGATGGACCCATCCCCACGGATCGTCGGAAACCGCCAAGTTCATAAATTATATACCCCCGTGGCCGAGACTGCCTAGGTACATATCCTAGCCAGTAGCTTCGCAAAGTACTCTACGTAGACACCCGGGGAGAATGTCCTGCATAAAAAAGCCCTGACAAACTTATAACAAAGGTGTCTTATACTTTCACGCCTCAATTTGATTGTTAAATTTCATTATTTTGGACTCTCGCAGTGTTATTATCTGTGCTATAAAAGCTCTAGATGAGGTTTGAAAACGGAATTATTAAATTTCTTTTTTTGATGACGTAATACGATTCATTGTTTTTCTTCTTTTGTCCACTAAATATTTTGTAACTTTTGAAGAAATGATAATTGTATAAAACATTTTTTAATATTACCATTTTCAGTATTTTATTCTCACTGGCACATTGCTAGTAAAAATATTCCAATGCAAAATCATTTTTGCAACAAGGAATAATCAATCTTTTACTTCCTACAATTGCGTTAAAAACTTTCGATATGCTACTTGTTAAGGGTCCTCCAGCGACCGAGCTATAAGTTCGCTGAATACTGGTGTTTCGATTCGAGGTTGAAATTCAACGAACCAGATTTGGCTGCAAGGACGTTTTCGTGGTTTCCTCATGTGTAACGTGTATACGAGCTAGTTCGCCTTAGAAAGTTCTCCCCATAGGCAGATAACTCTCGAAAACTTTATATCCGATACACTTTTAGAAGTTGAAGTTTTAAACCCATGAATGTGAAATTATCTAAAAAACTGAATGGTTTTCAAAAATTCCCCAGAAAGGTTCTGCAATTTAATCTGCTCTTTCATTATCGCAAATTCCTTTGAGATTTCATTGGTGTTTCAGCCTCCTGTCTTCGACCAGGGGGGAGCACTAGTCTTTGAATATACGCATTTTGCATCGTTCGCGGTGAACAATCTGCATGCTGGAGTCTAATTCGCTATATACTGTTATATGGCGTTATATTCAAATGCAGATTTCTATTATTGCACTGAGAGTAACTAGCTCGGCTTCAATGACTGAGTTGTTAAAACGTAGCATTCAAGTCTAGTTTATATCGGGTAGTTTATACTCAACTCTCATGTTAAACTCCGCAGAATCACGGAATGCTAATATGAGTTTTGGCTAATATTCTCTATGTTATACTGACAGATCTGTAGTGCTCTATTGTGTTTCAGTCTCCTTGTCCGAAACACTCCACATTCTGTTCGTGCCATCATATGAATCGAGGGCAGCTCAGCCAGCACATTCAGAGTCCGGGATGTGCAGTATTTCCGACATATGCTCAGTAAAAATTATCATTGCACCGATTTAAATTGCAAGTACGTCTGCCATCCATAATTATACGTAAGTACAAGAAGTCCTAAACAATATATTTCTGCAACCCCTGGGTACTATCAAGAAGTCCTCCGCAAACGCATGAATTTAAGTGTCATTGTTGTCAAAGACCATTGTGGCCTTAATATATATTCTCTTCAGGTGTTTATAAATTAAAGCATAGAGTTCTCTTGGATATTCTGCGTCCTTCAATCTATTCAACACATCATGTCATCATAACAATTCGAAAGGTGCACTAGATGCAGACTGAAATTATTAGAGTATGCAATGTTTTCTGCTTATTGTTAGCTAACATGGAGTTCAGAGTATTGATCGCATTTTCATTTGAGACGACTATTTTAAAGCCACATTAAGTATACTATTAAATTTGAAAAGTCATTCAGTGAGCAAAATATCCCTGTCTAACACTTTTCGAAATTTCGAAAGAGCGCAGGAGACATATGAGCCGAAATGAACTTGTCTCAGACGGACCTCTTCTACCTTTCCGAAATAATGCCACTTTATCTTTCGTAGTAGATGCTATATGTACTACATACAGAGGTATAGTGTTTTAAGATAGCATGATATATTTTGTCCATGACACATGTGATGTTGTTGTCGATCCCCTAAAAATATGTGATATAACTTCAAATGTAGAACTGCCAGCTTCGGTAATATTTCTAGTCAGATAGGGTAGGTGATACACCTTGTCATGTACACTGCGAAAAAAAATGGGACGTTTCTATATCTCCCGTTATACTGCGATGATTGGTGAAATTCAGCTTGCATTTTTCATGTCTCGAAAGCGCAACTTAGGATATATATTAGATTTATACATAGCATTGTTCTAATGCAGGTATTTTGACACAAAATCGGTCTTTCTCTGAAATGGCCCGTCAAATTTTTTCTATATTTCGATTCTATGACTCACAAATTAAAAAATTAGTACAAACAAATTAGTACTGACTTTACAAAATTAGTTCTCAAAACTTTAGCACCTCAGTTTTAATTAAATTTGGTATATATTTGCTAATATCTCTTTTTTTAACTTATTTGATTCTTCTTTTCACATGTCGAAATTTAGGTTGATTCCAAATAAAATTAGCCCATGTTTTATGATCTATTTTTAAAATTTGTATTTTCAAATAATTTTTATAAATTTTTCGAAAAAAATTTGAATTATAAACTAAATGTGAATTATAAAATTTTAGCATCATCTTAAACTAAATGTATTTCTAGGCGCACCTGAAAAAAGAATTAGATTTTTTTATTCATTAGATTCGTTTTGGGGAAATCTTTTTGCCTTGATAATACCTTGACCGTATTAATATTGTTGCGTTATACGGGTTCGTGGATTTGAGAGTATCCGATGAAAACACGATGCAGAACAATAAAAAGCACAATTTATTTACAAAAATCACTATTTACAGCACAGTTCCAAAATTCCCTTTAAAAGCGTTGAAAATCTACAATAAATACGCTAAAACAATCAGCAACACAGCTTCAGGCTGTAACTGTAAAGGTAGCTTCACGGCAACACTAAACTTATCATAAACACCGTGGAACAATCACCAATACACTGTCAAGCTGTACTGTAAAGGTAGCTTCACGGCAAAACACTATCTCGATCGCTTTCCGTTCACAAAACTCTTGCGTAGCTTAGCAATCACAGTCAGAAGCTATTCTCGCAATTCTCACAATTAATCACACTTAATCACACTGCTTCTCAATGTCGGCTCTCAGAAACGCAAGGGTTTATATAGCTTTTCATTAGGTTCCACAGGTTTCGAGAAATATCTCGACAGGAAATTATTCTAGAAGCTTCCCGATTAAACCATGGGATATCGCCTATTTAACCATTGGATTAAACCATGGGATATCGCCTATACCTTTATCGCCCAAATGGGCGATAAAGTCGCCAATCTGGCAACTGCCGGAAAGCTTACATACAGGCGCAACCGCCGAATTTTTCGCAACAATATACTTTTTATATGCAACGCTGTCTTTCTTGAAGTTAATTGGGAGGTGTAATCTTTCTCAGTATTATGCCAGTTTTATATTCCATGTTCATCACTTTAACCATATACATTCCCAATATATAATCTAACCTTCTCAATATCTGAAGTCATCTGCTGTACCGCTGAAATTACAGATTTCACCTTACGCTCTTGATTACAAAATGCGAAATCATTTAGGATTATGGCGCAACGATGATTGAAATTTGGTCTGCTTCATTCGCAAATTATTTAAATTTCATTTGTCAGGTTCTGTTGGTAAGCTGAATAAAAGGAGATGCAGCAAATTTTTTGTATGTAATATCAGTAAATATGAAGTTTTATATTGAGGTAATTTCCTTCATATCTTTGATAATACTTTCGCTTGGATGTTTTAAAAAGTTAAACATATAATTTGAGCTTTACTTAACATATGATCTAATCATAATTACTTAATCGTTTTATGTTTGTTTAAAGATGAGATCTTCTTGAATTATACAACCTTGATTTTTAAATTCAGTGCTCTTAATTAGCATATAATTTCGTGTTATTGCTTAAAAATTTATATCTAACTGAAATTTATGCAAACCTTTTAAGTGAAATTCGCATTAAATTTGTATGCATTTTTATTATGTGTCAACATTTAATGGTCTCTATCTGCTTAATTATAATTCCAAGAAACTACTCCTTATCCTCTAATTGCTTCTATTGGTTAACTGTTATAGCTTATACTCATTTGTTCTAAGCCCACCAGTGGCCGAAGTCGCTGAACACTGGTATTGCAGTCCGGGGTCTGAATACAGGTGAACGGGCTGGCTGCATGGACGTTTTCGTCGTTTTCCCCATGTGTAACGTGTATACGAACCAGTTTCCCTTAAAAAGTCCTCCACGAAGGCTACCCTTTCCTTGGTCAGATATCCCTCGAGGCTTTGCCGTAATCACATAAACCAAAACAAATCTTTGTTCTACATAACAAAGGAAAATGGGCTGTAGTGTCACCAAATAATATCTACCATATTTCATGTAAAGTAATAATTTTTCCATATGAACTCGGAAACTTTAAGACTATAATGAATATAGACAAAAATAGAAGCAAATAAAAAAATGCGTTTTAAATTTAAAACGGCTAGCTGTAAAATTATATTTGGCAGTAATGATGAGAACTGTTGATTTCTTACTGAAGAAAAAAAGTATTATTTAAAAAAAAAATACCTAAAAAAGTTTAAATTTCACCGAAAAATATTTTGTTCTAAATTCATTTTTTTTTTTTTTTACTTTACAAAAACTATTATAAATTTGATGAAGCCCCTAAAATAAGCTTTCTACTCACATACCGTAAATACATAAAGTGCCTCTAAGCAGCAGATCATTTTCCTAAATTTTAGCCAAAATGAGAATTTCCTTTGAATGTCAAAAGGATTTATTCAGATTTTGCAAATAGTTTTTAGAAAATTTCATCGGTTTCCGCGTATATTAACTATTAATTATCTAAATCAGGATTTATGAAACTATGATACATGTACTACTAATGGTAAGTTACATTACTTTCGGCAGTATAATTTTCTTGCAAATGATTTTAATCAATGTTCAAATAAATGTACATTAACCCTCTTTTGAGAACATAGAGTCTTATACGATGAAACGCGTGTTTTTCTTATTTTTATATATGCGATACAGAATTTTAAATCTTTGAAAACTTGTGATCTAAATACACAATAAAATAATTTTCTGATTACTTAATGAAATAAAATCCACATAACAAAAACGAAATTGCATATATTGATAAATATTTTACATATTTTGAGAGATTATTGCGAAACATTTATTTATTCCAAATTTGAGAGTGTTGTTCATTTTCAGATATGTCGATAATGAACAAAACTGTAACTTGTTCATGTTTCTTTTCATATCCAAGGCTTGAATATGAAAAGAAAAACTGTATTATTACTGTTATATAGTTCAAGAAGTTTAATTTGCTCTCACATATGCAGTGAAAACATACGACACACGGAAAATACTCTTACAATGCAAATATCTTTAATAAATGTAAGAGCATAAATGTGTGTAAGAAAATAGAGAAGATTTATTGCAAATTATTGGGAAAACACTTTGTTTAAAATCGGATTATCTCTCTTATAACCTGTTCTTATTTACAGCAATTTCTTGATATCGTTAAGTATTGATATCACTTAAAATACGATCACTAAAATATTTAATTGTATGTTTTCCTTTTAACTGATCTCACAATTAGGGGAATTTTTTAAACTCAATTCGTTGTTTTACTACCTTAGCCATAAAATGAACTGTATTTGAAAAGAGGAAAAGAACGAAAGAAAGATTTAAACTAAAACGAATAGACGGTTGTCTTTAATTGTACTTCCAAGGAATGCAACAATTCCCTGTAGCTCTGTTTTCACAGTGCTCTGCGTCAGTCACGCCCACACATAGTTTTTCTAAGAATGCGATGACAATGGAGCAATCATAGTAATAGTAAGGTTCTCAGCATGCATAGGCACTGTTCGGAAGGTAACCTGGAACAACAAGATCCGGGAAAAGAAGAAGTTGTTGAAGGAAAGAATACTCAGTCATCAATATTCCAGCAAGCTGCTCCAAAGTGCCAGCAGCTAGTGCTCCTTCTTTCAATCTCTTGTCTGGGGATGGAGATCTATGTTTTGAAGCGTTTGAGAAGTTGGCCTTAATGGTCCTTTATTTTTTGCCCCCCTTCCTTCTCAGTGAAGTTCTACTCCTCGCTTCTTGTTCAAGTCATTAAGTGGAGACGTGGTCTGCTTAGTGAAGAGAAGTTTTCGAATACTCATACTTCTCCTCTAAAAAAAAAGAGAAGGTGGGTGTGTGGGTCAAAGTGTGTTGCAGAACTGACGGCGTAAGACGAAGAACAATATAAACTATTATATACTGCTGCAAAATATGCTGCTATTACATACTTCACGGATGTAGACAAGAATAAGAAGAAACAAAACAAAATCAAATCAATAAATATGTGTTACAAATTACATTGCCTTATGCAATATATGCCAGATGAACATGAATTTCATCTAATAACATCGGTTGAGCCTTAAAGCTTACGTATTTAAAAAGTAAAAAACAATTGAATGTATCTTTATGAAAAAGAGATTGTATAGTATTTATTCCATTTATAACAACACTTCTTATTCTTCCATAAGAATAAATTAAAATATTTTACTCTATAAGAAACCTTAACTAACATTACCAGTAAAAAATAAAAAAAGAGATTCCAGCATTAGCGCATTATGCGTAATAAACCGATTTCTGTCATGCAGGAAGTTAATTTAACTTAAGCAATAATTACAAAACATTCACGTTTATTATATAAATTATTTATATAATATTTATATCCTTCTTAATATATAAATTTTTGCACTAAATTAAATTGAAATTTAACATTCATTAGTCGATATTCGAAGTACATTTTTAATTTAATTTCAGCTCACAAATATCGTTTGAGATAATCATAAATAGTGTTTCAGATTTTTCATTCTTTAGCACTTCTCAGGAGTATTATAAGTGTTTTCGTAAACAAAAGTAATATTTAGATATGTAAGTAGTAGAAAATCTACGTTTGATTGTTTTGAAACTATGCATACAGCAATAAAATCTTTAAAAAATATTCATATAATTTATTACATTTATTCGGCTTAAACTGTTATAAAATAAATATAAACTCAGGTTTTTATATCCCGCATTATTTCTTAAACTATCAATTCCAGATTTTTGAATTTAACCTTTGAAGTTTAATCAATCTATTGATCAACTTTGAGAAACTGTTAACTACTTTTTAATCACCCTTCCTAACGCCACACATTATATATTATGTTCAGAATTATTTTCCCTTGTTTCTTTAATTAGTGTTACACTACTAATGTAGTAGCTCAAATCTGCTGCAATAAGTTTCATTAAGTAATTTAAAATTCTTAATAATTAAATGCAAATTAAAAAGAAATCTCAACATTATGTTTCTAATGTTTATTTAAATGCATAACTGTTGTTTATATTTGAATACTAATATAAACATTCTTACCTTAGTCAAATTCTATGTTTCCACATTGAAACAAATTATAGACTCTTTGATGTTAGCAGAAATCTAACTGCAAGCATAAAATATGCGCAACTGAATCACTTCCAATCTATTTCTTATTCAAGAAATCACCTGCTCCCGCTAAATTTGTTGAGTACATAAAATGGCTATTTGCTCTCGGAAATGAGTGAATGAATAAAAAAGCAAGGAGTTTGCCGTTTTCATTATTGTGATTGTTTTCTTTATATGCTTTTTTATTTGGGATTCTTCTTTATTTCTTTCCTGGAAATTGTTAACAAACCGTAGGTGGTTTTCATTTTTTATTTATCATGGAACACAATTTGAAAATTTATTTATAAATCTGTTGTTTATTAAAATTGAAGGAATTAAAATGCGAAACCGTTTCGTGAATTTCTAAAATAGGTAACTGACAAATTAAATTATACTCTAACTGCACGTAAAAGCTTACTAAAATTTGCTTTTTGAGTAAATATTTGCCCTTAATGGGATATGAAACGTTTTAATAGTGCTTAAATCAGAAAATAAGGTAAATATGCATTAAATGTGACTTTTTTCACAAAAGCATTTCAGATTACAGATTTATCAACTAGTGTTAGTGATTTATGCAAGCATTTAGAAAGAACAATTGTAAACCTGCTTTAAAAATTTTTTGATAGCCCTATAGATGCCGCCCTTTCTGAGGAATTATTTTTTCACTTCTTAATTTTTCAGCAACTTATTAAAAATCAGTGTAAAAGAAGAGGAATGTAATGAAATATGACGTCAACTATTAGCAAAATCTGTTCTTATGCATAAACTTATTTAATTAAATACTAAGTGGAGTTCAAAAAACATTTTGATCTTGCAGCTTTATATCTTTCTCTCTCTCTCTCTCTCTATATATATATATATATATATATATTCAACTCAGCATTTCTGCCTATGTGCATTATTATCAGTCAATTTTGCTGTGCGTTTAAAAAAATTGAGATTACATTGTAGAGACATTTAGGTTTTTTTTCCAAGCAAGAAACATGAAAAACGCTGGACTCAAACCACGGACCTCTTGAATACGCGTCGAACGTTTTGACCACTACACTACGAAGGCACGCGAAGAAGGCGGGAGATCTACCTAATATACTCCCCCTTTTAAAGAACGAATGGGGTTCAGATGACCCATTTGCCCTTTAAAAGGGGACATTAATAGCAAGTCCCGGTGGTGGAGAATCATTATCCACCATCATTTTATTTCGGTCGCCAGTGTAGAGACATTAGTTTTTTTTTTTTTTTGGAAGCAGGAGGCAGGAAAACTGAGCAATGCCTTCGCTGAAACTCGAACCACGGACCTCTCGAATACGTGTCGAACGTGCTAACCACTATACCCCGAAGGGATGCAAAGAAGGCGGGAGAACTACCTTATAACTTGTTATATAGCCCGAACAGAAAGAGACGGCGTGAATGTGATCAATTTCCTGATTGAATCCTTTTTGAAAATCGTGCCGGAACAAACATTAAACTCTTTAATTAATTAAAATATTCCTAAATTAATTTAAAATGCAATTTATATACGAGACCAAATGGGTAAAAGAAAGAAGAAATCAAATATGCTGCTGAGCGGTTTCAAATTAAATGTTTTATGTCTGTTGAAATATCAGATTTTGCTTTTTGAAACAAATGAATAAAACGACAAATTAATATTATTAATATTGATTATGAATGTTTTAGAAAATATATTACTATTAACTCGTATATTAAAATTGCTTTGAATGTGTTTTAGAAAGCAAAAACAGGTAAAGAAAAATTCTACTTCCAATTTCTGACTTTTTTTGTAATATTTCTGGCCAGATAAGGTTCTAAAGAAAAGCTTAAAATTTAGTTTATATTAATGAATTGAGGTTTTATTTTAGATGTAGATATATTGAAATTCAGCAATAAAATTTTTAAGAAACTTGAAATGGTTTCATGACCATTTAGATTGTTTACATGCTTTAAACTGCGTTTTCTCGATTGGAATATTTTCCATAAATCGTTTCATTTAAAATCCTAAAACTTATACAGATATGGACTAAATGATATTATATTTTTACTCCTTGTTTAAAATTATATACTTAATAGATACAAGGATAGGTTTGGAAAAATTCTGAAAACAAAAATTATTGGAAATGAAAATATAGTTGAGGTCAGATTTTTTTCAAACTTTGCGCATAAGAATGTGCTTTTATTTTTCTTTTCAGAAACTGATTCATTAATTTCAAATTCGATTCTTTTAAGAAGTTCTTTCGAAGTTTTTAAGAACATTCTATGATATACAATAAAACAAATTTGGAGAAAAACATTGAAAATCGTATGAGAAGAAACACAATATAATTTTAAAATTATTTTTCTAAAATTTTTTAATTAAAAAAAACTACCGACAAAAAATTTTTCAGTTTAAAATCATTTTGTCTTACAAAACCATATAACAATATTAATAAAATTTGGATGAATGTTATCATATTTCGAAAAAAAATTCAAAAGGTACCGAGTCTCCTAAATGCTTTGTATGTGTTAAATGTTCATTTCAATTTATTAAGTACTAATGTTAGTGGCCGTGTAGAATGTAAATTCAAAAACTCCCAATGCGCCCCTTGCCAAAGAATATGTACTGTTAAGAAGGAAAACTTCGCAGAAGCAGAAGTGGCTCCCTTCCAACGAAAAGGGAAACAACTGCGCATGCGTGAAATATCTGTCGCCAAAAAGCGCCAAAGCTCGAAGCTGATTGTCGAAGTTGGTTTGGACAGGTTCGACCGTTACGTTTAGCAAGAGTTTAAACAAAGAATAGGTTCTTTGGTTTCAAATAGCGATATGGACAATGGAAGTTCAACAGCCAGTGAAAGTGAAACTTCACCTAATATTTCATCACTTCTGAGTTTAAATTATCGCGACAAGTCAAAGAACGATTCATCTTAACCCGTGTTCCTCAATTTCCTATACACGTCGCGGAGGGGGAAAATGTCGGCTAGGTACCAGAGAACCGGCACATCACAGAGGGGAATTCTCGCCAACAGATTCCAAGGATCAAGGATCAAGGAAGTGCAATTTACGGAGTTCATAGGCAATTACGCCTTTACCTTCACATCATCTCAGAAATTTAGATCAGCAAAAAGAGGGAATTGTCAAATACGGTAAAAATTTTGATAAGCCGAATGACTTGGAATAAATGCCTTCGCATTGAGAAAAAAGGTAAAAACTCATGAAGGTCTTAATTTTGCGCCTAAATAAGGGCCAGAATAATTTAGAATAGGGGCAGTCATCATATAATTTAGACCAGATAAATAAAAGGTGAAGTTTCCTTGAACCTTGATAAAAGGTGAAATTTCCTTGAACCTTGTCAATCGTGTTTATGCAAACGTCAGCGCGAAGAATACGTAGGGGAGAGATCTTTAAAGACTCTTTCCGCTACGCGTTCTTCAGGAGGGAGGGACCAACAGATTCCGTCGCCAAATCCCTTGGCGAATGTTCCCTTTTCATTGCAGCGGCGTTGCAGACAAGGTGGTTTACGTTACGTCTATGGAGCCTTTCCTTCTTTACACAGAGGTTCTTTGCCCCTTGCAGAGTACTGGAGAGTGTTGCTCTAGAAGCGCTATTCGGACAACAACCACTCAGTCTTTTAAGCCTGCCGGTATCCGGACTTCTTCTCACCTGTTCACCTGTATTTAATAAATGATTTGCATCAAGTACATGATGTAAATCATCTTTCACTGATTATTTAAATAGATTTTAGAATAGTAAACAATTTAGAATAATGTAAAGTGTACTAAAAAGCAGGAAACTAAAAGGCAAAATAAAAGAATCTAAATAACAACGCTATGATAAGCAAGGAGATAATTTAATTTTTGTGAATTATAAAACGTTATCGAAAATAAAAGTCCTTCTAATGCTACGAAAATAAAACTGAAACATTGTATAAGAGTATATATAAAACTACAGTAAAACTTCATAAGTATTATAAAGAGGAGCGATTAGAGTTTTAAACACATTTATAGTGGTTTAAAAGAGAAGTCAGGAAGGGCAAGAGCGTTTATTTTATTTATTTATCCAGTGTTTCATTTTGTGGCAGTTATGCATGCGTTTTTTGCAAGCAATTATACCTTAAAAAATTTGTAGAGTCATTAGGATTTTTTGAAGCAGGGTACTGAAAAAGGAGCAATGCTCTCGCCAGGACTCGAACCTTGGATTTCTCGAATACGCGCCGAGTGTACTGGCCATTATACCATGCTGAGATGCTGATGCATGCTGAGAAGGCGGGAGAAATATCTTATAAATTACAATAAATTTTAGTTAACTATTAGCTTATTCGTCGCTTATATGATATGAGGCAAATGCTGTCTTATGTTATTTGCAGTACATATAGAGAAAAAATAAAATACCAAATCTACTGTAGATATTTGGAATTCCAGTTATCCCGAAGAACAATTGTTCATTCATGTCAAATAAAATTAAACTTGTTTTTACTTTATCCATATGTTTCTAATTTCAATATTTACTGCAATAAAAGTGTGTTGTGGTTTAGAAATATGAAATAAAATTTTATACTTTAATTTTATTTAATGTAGTTCAGCTTAAATACTTATCTAAAATAGGGCGTTTAATGCAATCTTTATTTGCAATGCAATAATTGTTTATTGGAAATGAGAATTATTTTGAACATTTTAACCTTGCTGATTTATATGGTAAATAAAAAGATAGCATTCTATCACAATTTGATCACAAACTGTTGATCTAATTATTATTCCATATTCTTCTATAATTTCACAAATTTTTCGCTTACTACTTAATTAGTACTTACTACTATTATGACCTTTATTGACTTCCATTGCTACGTACAAGAAGATTTGTTTTCTCTAAAATCTCTTAGAGAGAAGTTCATGCATAATTTAAACCAACTAAACAATATACATTTCGAGAACAAATAGCGTAGTATTAACGACGGGGTAAAATACGAAACCATTGAGAATCCATAAAAATGTATAACACCATAACAGATGATATCTGTGTATTGGCTTCGGAGTTGAATGAGCTTTACATTATGTGCTATGGTGTTTGCTTATCACACGTCGGTACTCCCATGACTGTAATATGAGAAGTAGACGTATGATAATGAACCAAAATGGCCTTAGGAGAGTTTGGTCGCGGCTCTCATCATGTCGTGTATCGCAGGAAATTGGATATGCTCAAGGTCCATCGTCAAGAAATTACAGTGACGTGTCAGCGATCCCCGCGGACACTTTGACTAACGTTGTTCGAGGAACCCCTTGCTATTGTGATATGTTTCTGTTCAGTAATGGCCACCGCTCTGACGCTTTGAGCACTGTATAGATGCAGATGCAGGAAAATTGCATGAAAACTAATCTAGCCTATGTTATATATGATTGATTATATCAATCGATAATTGAGTTCGTTAATATCATACAATAAACAACTCTCTTTCTTAAAAACGTCCATACATTTTTCTTACGGACCTTGTATAATGTTAATACATCAACCAAAAATGTTAAAAATATATTGTGATACAAAAATATTGAATATAAATTGAAAAAAGGTTTTGTTTAAATTAAATTTAAAACAAAATGATTAAAAAATCACAAAATTAAATAACTATTCCAGTATTGCCTTAGCTTGAGCATTTTTTCCTCCGCTCGATTTGTATAAATGTCATTAAATACTCGAAAGGAAAACTTGTTTCGTGCAGAACGTTTTACAGGATCGTAAACTTAGTCTTGCAGATGGATAATTTTCAACCCTCTTTCGTACGGATGGGCGCCACAACACGCAATGCAGAATGTAGGTAATGTTCGAAAAGCGCTTTCAAACAAGTCTATAAAGGCAGTAGTTTTAGCATGCTTAATCATTGTTCTTTTCGTAATTCTTTTCAATTTTGTGTTAAAATTTTTTATGTTTTTTTTCTTTGTATGTATTTCCTGTTTGAAGCATAACTTTTACAAACGATACCTTCAATTTATAATTTCCCAGGAGGTCTATAAAACCCTCCAAGTAATGTTTGGCTAAGAGAGAATGGTCGTATGCTTTTACCCTCTTCTTTGTCTTCCCTTGAAAGAGACGCTTATTCCTGTATTTAATTATGTTATGTGTCCGCAAGAATTTTATTTCCATTGAGGTTCACAAGTCGCTCACCATTGGTTATTTCAGGCTAAATGATCAGTTTCAAGGTCCATGCTTTGCCATTACAGAGTTTAAAGCGATTGATATGAAAGTTAGGGAAAAAGCACGCGTTGCAAAATCCGCTGTGTATTCGGCCATACGTATGACCATGCAATTCTCTTATTAAAAATGTATTAATTTGGTATGCTTTATAATCTCTTGCAAATTATTCCATTAGTTCTGAAATACCTTCTATGTCATGGATTAAGATGGAAAAGTTTATTTAAGCTTTATCGAGCATTGGAAAAAATTTAAACTTGGAACCTTATTTTATAACAGTTCCTTCCTATGAAATCTTAAGTACTGCCACTTAAAAGTTTTATTAATAACTGACGAAGGAAACGCCAATGCAAAAATAGCTGCGTAACATTATCTAGATTATAAAAATTTACATCTTTCTTTTTCCTTCTAGTTCTCGAACCTAACTGATTACATCTTTGCAGGCATTCGAGTCATCAGACGTTCAGTGTACCATTTTCTGTACCAAGCATTGTTAAATACATCTCTGTCTTTTTGAAATCCCTAAATTATTTTAAGAGAAGAAGATCTATATATTTTTTGTATTACTTACTAGCATAGTTATATAAATTCTTAACAATATTTCGGTATTTGAAAAAGAAAAATCGCACACAATGTTGTTATTTTTTATTAAGATGATACATATAGTTCAGCTTTCACAAAATTAAAATAAAGGTTGTTTAGCGATAACAAATAGTGTCTAATTCTAGCTGTCAACGGCTTCAGTTGTAACCCTCACATACCAATATTGCCTAAAAGCTACGTTGCTTCTCATTGCCGAAAGCTCAGTTGGTAAGTGGTGAAAACCCACAACAGAAAACAAAATAACCTAAACTTAATTTTATTTAACTCGCCACTGTCAGAGTCAAATTAAATTCTAACAAAGCGAAATAACCGCTTGCCTGGACTTGGCATAGGAACAATATTGGAAATTAAAAGACTTTGAAACACAAAGCTAATTATTTCCTTATTGAAGCTACAACGTTGTGGTCGGATTCTTAATTTACCCGAAAGCTACTTCTGGTAATTTTCTCGAGCGGCGGTATTCGCTAAATAATAGGCGATCACGACGAACGTTCTTCACAGCCACATGTTGATCTAATACACATTTGAGATTACAAAATCACTTCCCCCCACCACTGTATTAAAACGCTGGCCAATCAAATCTGCATAATCTCTGGAAAGGGCGAGTTGTGACTGAATGAGTCATAAAAGAAAGATGAAAATTAAATTTTGGAATTGTTAGTTAAACTTAACTGAAATGTCACACGCTGTCTCATTTTTCAGTATTAATGAACTGAAGTAAACATTTTTATTTATTTATTAATTTTTTTAATTACGCTTGCAAAATCAGATATGTTCTTTAAATCGACTAATTTGAAAAAATATGCTTCAAGTAATTGGCTAATTTACTGACATTTTGTATCAATTTCGCTGTAATTTTCGTCCCCAAAGGCTAAAATGTATTATTTATATAGTTGACTAAATTGAGTTAATGCGTAACAGGGGAGCTCAAATAATGGGACATAACGTGCAGTCACAGAGACTGCGTCTCGTTATGATTTAAATAAAAAGCTCTAATCAAAATAATAAAATTCTATTTTACCCATACGTTCTATAAACATTTACCTTCAAACAGAAAAAAAAATATTTTACAAAGAAATCAATCAACACAAAGAATATCGTTTTTCAACATGAACTCTTTTAATGAAAAACCACTTGCAAATATAAATTATGCAAAACAAGCCAGAACTATTATTTTTATGAATCATTATTATTTTCCATTAATTTAACATATGACAGATACATTCAGATGAAAAATATAAACACTGTACGAAACATTAAAATAATGACAGTACTTTAACTATCAGTAATACCACTGTGTTCTTGCAAAAAATATCAATCAATATCATTCGCAAAATCTTCTTGGCATTCGTCTTCATCGCCAAATTCATTTCCTACTTCATCAAAAATTCTTTGCAGCTCTTCTGCATAATGCGAATCAGAAAGATATATGATATTTCTCGGACTGAGTCTCAGAGCCATGTTTCCACCTGGGACAGAAATCGTAATACTGAGAGGGAGGTGCTGTCTGACATACCGCTTTCAGGCAAAGGACTAGAATTTCGCAACGAAGCAGGTGCTAAAAATTGTTAACCAATGGGTGAGAATTATCAAGGTCACAAAAGGAGAAGCTAGTAGGAGAATCCACTCAATCAGACTTAAATATAGAATAGGGGTGATAAGAACAACAGCTGTAATCGTCTCTGAAACCGCACCTCTCCAGTTACGGGTTAAATCGTTACATTTATTTGTTTGGTATTCATGAAAAAATTATCCACTTTCTAGATCGTGCTTGAGTCGGGTCCAATATTACTTATGCCTGATTTCCAATTTTTTTTTATTTTTTTTCCTTGAAATCACGTATGTATTGCTGTAAACATTGCACAAACTTCTACAGTATTAAGATATTAGTATGATTTTGCATGGATTTGCTGGACGCGTTCATTAGTATGCGTATTTTGTTCTAAATAACAATCATTAGAATAAACTCCAGTTTTATTATGCTGCTTTGTTTCGGTTTGAATGGAAATACTTTATACCTTGAGATTTACCTTGAGATCAGCGAAATAAGGCACTTGGCATTTTTTGTACCTGTTTCTAATTCCTTTTGTTGCATCTGCTTACCTAGGATTCCATAGCCTCTCTTAATAATGAAACGTATTTCATTTTCGAAGTATTTAGATTTCAAAGTATTCTGACAGTTAAACGACTCAGAAAAATGTATACATGTAAGATATAACAAAATACGATAGCTGCTTTAAAAAATAGTGGCGACCTCAAAATTAACATCCTAAATTTGGTGTTTTCCCCCTAAATTTATCTGTTCTCCCAAATTCGAGATTTTTTTATCGTTATGTAACGCTGCTTGAAAAAGGTAACTAAAAGTAAAATTAACCAATCACCTCGTTTGTTCTCGTTTTGTTCCTGTGAAGTTAATGCCATTTACACGCCTACGCAGTATAAATTCTGCTTCGCGAGGAACTATGTTCCTTTTTTCCTGACTTCTGCTATGCAAACAACTCTGCTCTGTTTATGCTTTTCTGCCTGAAATGACGTCGCATCCTTTTACCTGTGCATATAAAATTTATTGTACTCAACGGTGACTGAAAAGTAATTTGTCTGCCATAAAGATGATTTGAGTTGTGTAAGAATAAAGATGCTCCCCCGGGCATCTTACCACCCAGACTATTATCCACCCAGACATGTCTACAGCCAAAAGGTTAAAGCACCATATTCTCCTTCATCTGTGCAATATCAAAAGCTGTTAAAAGTTCCAATGTGTTCATTTACACATTTGGAATCATATTCTGGCTTCTAGAGCTTTATATTGACTTAATAGCTTACCTTCATTATCGTAGTTTTCGTCCAAGCATGCTTTTATATTTATATTTAACAAATTTAGTTGGTTCTACGGTTCTTAATAATGCACCAGTATACGAATGTATAGGAAAAAGACCAAAGAAACGTTCCCCGTATTGTCAAGAATCTAACAGATAGCACAATATAAAAGTAACCTGATTAACATGGGTTTTATTAAGTGTATATCATCAATTTTGGCACACTATTTCAAATTTTTAATTTCGATTTTAACGATGCTTATAAATGTTTCACTAATAATTTTAATTTATTCATAATATGTAGTCCTTTCATTCTGAGATATTAGTTTTGTATATTAGATGTTAAATTTCATCGAATTCAATCAGAAACTCCAATTCCACTTGATAATGTAAACGAGTATTTCCCTATAACGTTACAGCTCTATTCTTTCTTTGAAACAAATTTCTCCAATTTTGTTTTCTTCCGAGTAAAGAGCTTTAATAATTGCGTTTATTACTAACAGAACTGTATCTGATTAATAATCACTTTTAAGCTCTACTTTTCTTAAGCAATTCGTAGTCACGGAGATTCAAATAAAAATATTCAAATTTTTCTAAATTCTGTATTCGATGTCCTGGCCATTGATTGTGTTAATTCAAATCTCTTCGGAATAAAATAATCGAAATTTTTCATAAATAAATCTAACTCTGATGACATTTTATTCTTTAACAACTAATATCTACGATTAACATAAGGTTACAAAGGCCTGATACGTGCAAATGTCATTGCAATACATTTCTGTTCTTTCTATATGGAACCTCATTTCTCATCTTAATCAAAATTCACAAAGAGGTTTCAGGCATTTCGCCTGTCTCTCCTGTCTGTCTGTTTCCATTCAGCTTCAGTTCCGTTTGGAACAATATGAATACGAACCATGCATGCAATTTTTTGCTATGAATATTGTTACTGACATATTGTATTCCAATGAACATTCACGAAGTTTAAATTGCTTTAATATTTGTTCCAATCTGCTTATTCTTTTATAAAAATGTCATAATAGAAGCAAAAAGATTTACGTATGTAACGAATAAAAATAAATGAGTTTGCTGTTGCTACTAAATACCAACCGTTCTCTTTCAATTCATTCATTGTTTCCTTTCATAGGATAATATGCCTTTCCCCCTTTTTTTCAACGATCTTGCTATTTATTTTCTACTTTCTGCATTTAGATGTTTAAAAAATATATGTGTGATAGCAGTTGTTTTTAATGAAGAAATCTTGCGTAACATATATAAAACGTGTTTGCTACATAGATCTGTAACAAGTTTGCAGAAATTTCAAAAGGTGTAAGGTGTTAGCATTTGTTTTTATTTTGTTTTCTTTCTTTGTGCTGTCGCTAAACTAGATTTTACATAACTTCCTTTTTTTATTGGCAAATTTTGCTGGTGTTCCTGTTATTTATTTGCATAACGCTTTGAAATATTTCTTTGTGTTTGTATTAATATCCACCGTCATTCTTGTTCCCTTTTTCTCTGCTTTCTTTGTGTCGCATACTGATATAGATCTTCAACGTGTCTGTGCTTCATTTACCGACGTTGATATTCTACGATATTTCTTTAAAATATTTAAATAACGCATGATGTCTTTTTCCTGTCTCCAGTTTCTACTTTTCTTTTCTTTCTGAAATCTTTACGCGTTTTGATAGTTTTTTTTTTTTTTTTTTTTTTTAATCGTAATTAAAAAAATATCTGAAAGCATTCTGATTTTAACGTCATATCAGAGAATGTTTTAAGATATTTTATTCTGTCGCTAAACATGTTAAGTTACCAGTCTGCTCTTGGATGCATTATTTAAAAACAGTGTTAACTCCAACTGAACTGGAGTTGACTACACCTAAACAAATTTTGCGTTGTGCAATTTAAAATGTAGAGAACAACCTAATGAACCCTGATGCTAGTGAATTAATGTGTCCTAACATATCAGAAAAGCAACACATAAATCAGTATTAACTTTCAAGAAAACCTTAGACTTTATTTTATTTTGAAACATATCAAATTATGTAAAAATCAATTTTAGTACTAAAACCATTCTACCCCGAGGTATAAAAATAACCTGAGATAATTTTTGCATTTTTTTTACAGCGAAACATAAACATGTGTTTTCAACAAAATTTTTGCCAATTTCAAAATAACAACATAAACCCTGTATAACTATTAATTAAGCATAGCTATTTCATTGAGTTAAAATTTATAAAAATTCATAACAACCATTTCCTTTAACAATTATTTAAGTTCTTACACCTTATAATTGCACAAAAACAAAAGAACACTTCTTATCAGAACACTCTTAAATTTTATCTTATTGCACAGAAAATTAAAGGGAATCAGCAATTCCTAACAACTTAAGATTACCTTCTTAAGAGATTTAGAGTATTAACAAGGAGCGAAAATTATATTTCAAATTTCCAATTTTTCTTAAAGTACAGTTTTCACAGTAACCTTAACTCATTTAACAGTTCACCAAATAAAACAAAATTTCTAATTTCTTAACAATTTAAAAAAAAATCTTTAAACAAACTTAAAAACGATTCATAACAAACATTTTTTTTTCTCTTATTAGGTTCTATTAGTTACATCACAACCACTTTTTAGGAAAAGTTAGGAGTATTAAAACTGGAGATATTTTATGACAGTTCACAATTTACTTTAATCTCAGCAATGTCAGTATGCTCATCCAAAGATACTGAAATTTAAATTCCTCAACGTCTCAAATCCTTTAATGCAAATAATTAAAATAAAGTGGATTGGTACATCAGAATGCCTCGATGTGGGAGAGACTACTTCAGCGATATGTGGGAAGGAAAACTTTTTCGACATGTTGCTGTCTCAAACCCGGGTAGAATCTATGGTCAGGCCCATACGGGCGAATAAAATTTTAAGATGCTGATGTTCTTCGGACACTAATTGTCTGCTTCAATACAAGATATTGGTGCCCGAATTCTCTGAAGTGTGAGCATAAAATTTTTCATTTGACGACAAACCCAGAAACAGCTTCTGTGGATGCTCATTCATTCGCTGCCTCATTCTGCGTGTACTTATTTAATATTGTAGCGTTTTAATAATCCTAGATGGAAGAAACATCAGACAGGTTGTCTTTTATGAGTTATTTAAAACCTTAATAATTAAATTTCGTGTTAATTCATCTCAGCATCAATGGCATAATATTTTTACAGAGAATCTCCACAGACGCTCGAACGCATCATTTAGCTGTTGGAGTTTTTCTAACTTACATGTTTACGTTTTAAAATTCAATAGTTAAAAACACATGAATATGGCAAATATTGCATGGGTGTAAAACGTTTGTGACATATATGATAAACAACATATAGACTGTAAAACTTGTGTGTTCAAATAAACAGTAAATAGTGACCAAATCAACTCCAACAGGGTAATTAAATTATGCGTTGGGTTCACTTAAAATACTACTGGGTCCAGTGTTCTAAATTAAAAAGTTAAAACATTACAAGAGAAGTTAAATTAAGTAGGATTTATTAAGAGATAAACTTACTTAATACAAATTTTACATAGGTGAGGGTGGTGGTTTTTCAGAAAGAAAAATAAAATTTTCATACCGATTTTGACAATGGTAAGGGTACATGAAGATACGTGGATACAAAATCATGGCTGTAGACGTCAACAAACATTTTCTTGGTTTGCCATTTCACTTGCTTTCTATAAGGAGAGAAAAAGAAATGATATTAGTTATTGAAATGTTTTGTCATTTTCGTCGCCCTCCATAGGAGCCTTCTCTCATCCATTTCTTCCGACATCGTTCTCTGATAACGCAGTCAGATTACTCGTCTGGTCACACCTTCAGTCTTTTTCCTTCTCGCCGTCTGCCAACGTCTCTGTCTCTCTCTCTCTCTCTCCATCGTAGATCGCTCCAAGCCTTTTTCTTCCTTTCGCCAACCGGCAACCCCAGGTGGAAAAATGCACACATGAAGGTGAAGCCAGGTAGTTCGAACTCCTGAAATTGGCGAATAATCGCTGAACCTCCAAGGTCATCAACCCGTCACCACAGCTAGCCTCTTCTCGGGGTCTCAATCCAGCATAGAAAAAGCCTGCGAGTAAGCAAATCACCCCGTCCCCTCGACCTTGGCGTATGGTACTGTAGGTTGATATTACCCTCTCTGGCAGGGTGCAAAAATTTCCATTGATGATAGATGCTTCCCAGACCACTGTCTGGCGGGTGAAGAAAGTTGAAAACAATATCATAAATCTTGATTTCCCAAAGGCAACGTAAAAAGTTTTCGAAAGAATAAAGGCTTTGTTTTTTAAATACTAATTAATACGAGAGCGAAGAAAAGTACTTCAATTAAAAGATAATAATCACATAGAAAAATTTCTTAGGTTTTTTAAAACACCAATAGTCAGAAAATAAAAATTACTTCAATTAAAATATAATAATCATGTAGGAAAAATTTTATGTTTTCTACAACACCAAAACGACCACCATAGTCAAAAAATATGGATCCCAAATTTAGCAGAAAAGGGGACTCATTAAAAACTTAATTAAAACTTTAAACACCAACTTGTGTAAGCAAAACTTTAAAAGAACTTTAAAAAAATTGACCTTAAGGGTCAACTTAACAAGAGATTAAACATTAAGCAACAAGTTAAGAATAGTATTAACTAAACAAAAATTTAAAATTGTTAACCAAACTACCAAAAGTAAAAGAAGAAAAATTAATTACTCAAGCAACATAAAAATCAGAGTTAACCAAAACTGTCAAGAAAAATTAAATGACAACAATTACTTTTCAACAAGGCAAAGAAAATTAAGTTCAACTACAAAATAAAACAAATTAATAACCTTTAAGTCTGATAGCAGAATTAAGTTAAATCATAACAATTAATACATTTTAATTCACAACTGAAATATGTAATACATAACATAGCTACCATTTCTCAAATCATATTTTGCTTATCTATTTTTGCAATTTATTAAGTGACAAAAACAGCAGGAACATTAAGTCAAGCTTCCATTTTAGAAATGTTTTCTTTCGGTCAGAGAGACCTCCAAAGAGCTGAACGAATAGCTAGTTTTATAATCATGGCGGGCAAAATTCGAAACACATGCTGTCATGATGCAATACGGCAAAATGTGACAGCGTAATTTTTAAAATGAATGCCAGTACTTTTTTAAGAAAAGTTAGGCTTTGAGAAACATGAGTTTTAATAAGACAGCTGTCCTAAGGCTACAATTTCTTGTTTACTTTTCTCACGTCATACTACCTGCTTCCTTAGTATGCATCGAGGTATTAGATGAAGTTGTGTATTTCTAAGCGAAATCCTGAAATGAGGGAAATATAGGCTTCTCTTCCGTCGCAACAATGCAAATCGAAATGCATGGTCTATGAAATATCTGCAAATCGAAATATATGGTACATGAACAAAATAATACAAAATGATCAAATAAATGCATTTATATCACATACGAATGGCTAAGAGTTAGTTTTGGAGCCTGTACAAAGTACAATTTGGTAAGGGACCTGATCCTAGATTCTTATATACGGTAATTTTAAATTATTACAGAAATAATTATGTAAAATTCTAAAAAATCTTTTAAATCTAATTAGATACACCGAAAAGATTCCATTCGATAAATTATTTCCCGTTCTATCCGAGGAGACAAAGTATTGGTATTCTTTACGCTTTGTTAAATTGTTAAATAAAGATTTTTATAAAAAAAAAATTCTTAAAAAATTGCTTAAGCATTTAACCGCCTGCATCAAAATTTGAAATCTTTGTTTGGAATTGTATGGGGAACCACGTTTGAGAATCTGTACTAAAAATATTGTAGCTATAGATCTATATTTGTCAGCTGTAAAATATAATTATTACTAATACCTGTTATTTATTTTAAATTGTATTAATACTTACTTATGTAGGAAATGGATGAAAAAAAATCTAGATGAGTATTTAAAAAAACGTTTTTCGCACATGTTTTGAAATTATCCCGAAAGTCGTCGGTTACAATGGCAGGAGCTGGGCACTAAGCATTCCGCAATCTGTATATTTTAGAAAATAATATTAAGGAGCCTTTTCATCATACATATATCGATGTAATCTCTTTCGTAAAATGCCCATAATGACTCTATCCTGAATAACGCGAGTATAGTCATTTTAATTATGTTCGGAAAGAAAATGTCAACATTCCGACATATACGTTGCAACGTAACGCACAGTGATTCCATTCACCATTTCTAATTTAGTCCTAAATTACCATTTTTGAAATCGATCTCGATTTCGCTCGAGGAGATATCGAAAGCACCTCTGACGACATGAGTTGTGGAGGGGGGAGCAAGAATGGAGGCCTTTCGTTAATTACATGCAAGACAATCGTCGTCGATTTATTTATCTGTAAGTTTTAATAATGTCGGCTTTCCGCTCTTGTGCAAGAGCGATGAATCGGTAGATCTCTTGGGCTCCTTCGTGAATGTTGACTTCAGATCGACATTTCTGAACGTCGTTTCTGTTTGTTTTTGAGTAAACAGATGGAAATATTTGTAAATGAAATTAATGATGAAATGCGCATTGTGCAAGAGAAATAATAACCATGGTTGTTTAACTAGGTCGTTTTTTATTATTCAAATGCTTAATGCGAAACGGAAGGTACATTTTCCATTAAACGAAGAACGAAATGCAGACATCGATAGATATAGATAAATGCTTTGTGTTCAAAAAAGCCATCATGAACAAATATCTTACTATTTAAAGTAAGTAATTTGAGGCATTCCTCTTTCCGCGAACTTAATCGCACTAAGAGTCCTCGACTCCCGCAGAACTGGGGCCGGGGTTCAAACCCTTTGCCAGAACCTTGGAGGGATCGGCGCATCACACCTCAGCGATTGTCGTCGATTTACTACCTACCAGTCGCTAATGTTTTTTCATATAATTTTCCAAATTTTATAAGAAAGGCATTAAGAACAATTACATGCCTAATAGCTAACTCCTAGTTACATACCTAATATAATAGCTAAATAGTAAAAAATTCCATGCGTTAAAAACAAAATCCCAATGGCCATTTAGATACAGCTGATTCATAAGGGCCATGCATCAGGCGCTGGATCTCGGAGTCAGGTACGAGATGACTGTGTGGCTCCCAACTAACAACTCGGGGGGTTTTGTTCTAGACAGAGGCGGACGTGGTACTGAACCAATTAACCGTTACGGCAGGGGAATGGTGACCACGTCCTCCGTTACCTGTTACCTGGCAGTCGCTCGTGCTGCCCGTCGCAGAGGGCCATTACCCAGAAAATCCGGGGTCAGTCCCCGGGCTACCTGAACCATACTATAAGACTTGGCGGACCTCGGGCTGGCCAATAACTGACCGTTCCGGAGCCACCAGAAGCACTAGGTTCATAATTTGCATACCCCCGTGGCCGAGACTGCCTAGGTAGAGATCTCAGCCAGTAGCTTCGCGGAGTTCTCTACGTCGGTCCCAGGGGGAGGGGCTACTTTTTTAAAAAGGATTTCGCAGTTTATTACTAATATGTTGCGTAAATGCAGGTGCCGTAAAATACCATATTTTATTTTAGCATTTTACAGAGCACCCTTAAACGGGGTGAAATGATGTGAACTGTAAATGAATTAAATTTGCTAATATGGCTAAATTATGTAACTGCAAAAAATATATTGATAATCGAAAGCATGAGCAGTAAAAGAAGAAATGAGAATTGATTTTCTAATAGTAATGACTTCTAAATCTTTTAAAAAAAAAGCTTGTGATTTTTCAAAATCTTCTCATGAACGTTGCCTCCCACCGACGATCCAGCAGCTTGGTGGTTCGTAACGCGTTGATATTTCAGTGATCGAATTGTCTAATGAGACTACATGTTTCTCTCCGTAGGTGACTTAAATATGAACTTGTCTGCCTTCCAAAATCTTCTATGAAATATTCATTTTTAGATAGAAAATCCTCGCTTGTTTTTTTATATTTCAAATAACACACATCAAACCTCAAGAAGAATATTTAAATTATAAGAATGATATATTTATTTTATCTCTTATCCTCATCGTATTTCGTTCGTTATGACTTTTGTCCTTCTTATTAAAACCCTCCGAGCGTTACGGGTTTAGCCCTGAAATTTCGAAGTTCCTCAAAATGTCATGAATTAGTGGTATTTTCTTGATTTTAATTAAAACAATGACTCTCTCATTTTGTACTTTGATTTCTTTTCTTCCAATATACATCCAAACCGAAATTAGATACATTAAAAGATAGCAGAAATTTTCATGTGTAATGACTATATAAAGCAGCCTTCTATAAGGAATAATTCGGCCGTGGCTCTGAGAGGGTTAAAAATATGTTGAACAATTTCTATTTATTTTTTTGAGAATTGATATCAAAACACAGATAAAAATCTCTCGAGGAACTGAACTCTGATGCACTACTAACATGAAATTGTATCTGAGTATGCATTAATTAAACTTTTTTTTTTGGTGAACATTCGAAACTTTCTCGCAATTTGGCTAGTTGGTTAAGTTTTTAAATCGAAAAATATCCAAATAGTAACATCGCGACCCTAAAAATCATTTCGTAGATTTGCTTTTACAGACGCTTTTTTTCAATTTCATAACAAAAATGATTACTTAATAAAGACATTTTAAATAAAAACACGAAATTTAATACTACACAGAAAAATCCCAAAATCATAGTTCCTTCAATTCCTTGTTACATTCGTTTAAAATAACAGCGAAAAACTAACATCTTTGTACCAAATTATCAGATTTATATATTAAGGTGGCATCTTCTTGATTCTTTGGCTTTGACTCAAGTGGGAAACTACGCGAGGTACACTGCAGGGAAAAAAAATCTGAAGCGTTTCAGATTTTAAATTACATCCAAGGGGGCGTTTTTTTTTAACATTTTGTGTGTTACCTTCATTTATTAAATATCATGTTCTTCTCACTTAAACCATAAAATCCAGTTAAAGAACAATATCCCAAAATAATTTTAAACTGAGCATATCTTTAGAATTTCCGATACACAGTCTCACGCGCTGAACATCAAAATATATTTTCTGTACAACGTTGCCATTGCTAGCTTTGAAATCCTTGAGTTCGTTAATCAAAAATTCGTTAAAGATTTACAAAACATGAAATCGATATTAAAACAAATTCCAAATTTCAAACTCGGGCTTCCAGATGCCTATATTCGAAGCAGGATTACGTCATTCAAAATTCGATAGGTCTAGGTACCGTCGTTTTATCACAATGAGTGAAACATATATACATTTATGCACATTCTTCATTTTTCAATTTCTTTAAATATAATACAAGGCTGCAATATTTGGTGGCAACAGTTTGAAAAGTGAACCGACGTTCAATGTTTTCTACGCAAAATCACAAAACGAAAACAATAATCCTTCAGGTAAAAAGTCCCTTTCGACTAAAAAAAAGGACAGTTAAATATCTCTAGTTCTACTGGGCCGATTGACGAAATTCAAATTGGATTTTTCATGTCTCGAAAGCCCGACTTATGATATATCTTAGATTTACATATAGCATTACTGTAAGATATGTATTTTGATACTAAGTCGGACTTTTTCCGAAATGACATGACAGTTTTTTTCCATATTTCGATTCTACGACTCAAATTATGTCTAAATATTAAACTGTGTAAAACTCGGTTCGAAATTTACGGAGAAATTCAAAAATTTATCTTGGCGTATTTTTTCAGTTTGCGCCAAGAATAATTTATTTGCCGAACTTCTTAATTTATAGCAACCTAATTTTCCTTTCCTTTTTTGCATTGTAGGCGAGCGAAAAAGTGTCATCGTTCATACTTTAAAATAATTTTAAGAAAGTGCGTAAACCTCATTTGACGTTCTTATCGCTCAAAAAAAAGACGCCAAATTTCAAAACTCGCCAATTTGTATTTTCATGTATATCTTAGAAAATTTGAATAAAAACTCTAATTTTCTGCAAGTGTGCCTAGAAATACATCTACTTTAAGAGGATGTTAAAAATTTTATAGGTTATAATGCAAAGATATTTTCGAAAAATTTATAAAAAATATTTAAAGTACAAATTTGAAAAAAAAAATTATAAAAAATGTGCGAATTATACTTGGATTAAGAATAAATTTCGAATTCTGGAAGAAAGAATCATGTAAGTTTAAGAAAAAAAAGAGATATTAACAGATATATATCAAATTCAACTAACATGGAGAGCTAAAATTTTGAGAGTTAAATTTTTAAAAACTGCTCTGTGATTTTAACAACACTTGGCACTTTGGGATAATTTGAGTCCTTTTAGCAGTTTGTCATAATTTGAATCGAACTACGGAAAGAAACTGGCATGTCATTTAGCGTCAAACTACCTATAGTAGAATAACGCCTATATACAAATCTAATATATATATCCTAAGTTGCGCTTTCGAGACATAAAAATCGCAAGTTAAATTTCGTCAATCGCCCAGTGGAACGGGAAATACAGAATTGTCCTTTTTTCGCAGTGTACATTCCTTTAATACTTTAAGTATCGAGTGTGCTTTGTATTGTTCTAAATTCAGAATATAGTAATATTCAAATCTCCTGTTAGACTGGAATAATTTTTTTTTTTGCCTTTCACGATAACTCAACGAAGAAATTTGAGACTTTCACATTGCATTGTCAATATATTTGTCAAAAGAAACTCCCCCCCTCTTTAAGCTCCGAAGGTACTAAGGAAACACTAGTTTCGTAAATTGTTTTGAAAAGAAAAATGTAAAAAATTTCATCTTGGGAGAAGATGTGAACACGTCTCCGGATAAGCCAAAGTACCACTTCAGTGGAAGAATTATAAGGAAATGCTCACCACAGATTTGCATTCTTTAGGTTTAACAAAGGCATAGGAAAGAGACTATACGTATGGTTTTCAGTTGACCAGTTGTTCGTTTTTTGGGTGAGAAGTCATCAGAACTATTGGAATAGTTGTAGAGACACTAGATGTTTTTTGAAAGCAGGAGAGATGAAAAATGAGCAATGCCCTTGCCGGTACTCGAACCACGTATTTTTGGAATACGCGTTGAGTGTGCTGACCACTACATCACTAAGGCATGCTAAGAAGGCAGAACTACTTTACATACTCCCCCTTTTAAAGGGCGACTGGGGATTAGGGGACCCAGTTGCCAAACCCTGGTGGTGGAGAATCCTCATCACCACCTCTTTAGTTCGGTAGCCACTGTAGAGACATTAGGTTCTTTAGGAGTAGGAGTGGTGAAAAATGAGCAATGCCCTCACCGGGACTCGAACCACAGACCTCTCGAATACTCGCCGAGCGTGCGGACCACTGCACCACGAATGCATGCCGAGAAGGCGGGAGAAATACCTTATATCGTAATGCGGTTATACAAAAATTAAACCAAAGTCACTAAATTTCATGTAAAGTTCTTTTTATAGTTTTTCCATTCATATCAAAACAAAAACGCGTTTTGTTTCTTTTCCAATTATCATCTATACGAGAAAAATTGATATCATAAAGTAAGAACACAAAGGTGTGCGTACATTCCCTTTGTAACGTCAAATATGGTTTAGATATTTTTTCTGGAGGCAAATGTTTGTATTTTCCATTCTAAAAACAAAAGTGCTTCTTTTGGTATGACTAATATATATATAGAATGCCATATTAAAGTCCGAGATCTTTATCGTGAGTAAAAGACAATTTTGCGTGAAATGGAGATGCTTAGAATTGCAAAATATATGTATGGACTGAAATGTCTTTGAAACATATCAGTAAAGGTTTTCGAAACACCAGACAAATATTGTAACATTGTCAATAAGCTGAAACTTGTCAGATAAGTCATGAAACGGGACTATTGGGTAAGAATTGGAAACGATCAAAAGGAATTAGTTGACAGCAATACGAGTTTGGTATAAGGGATTGAAGGGAAACTGTAAAAAATCGAAATTCCAACAGTGGACCACGAAATGTGACACCACGGAATAACAGCTATCTCATCTGTATGGCAATGACGAACGAACGGCTTTTCAAGACTTAAATGCTACATTTAAGTCTTGAAAAAAAAACATATTACAAAAAAAACGCTATTAACCATTAACAGAAAAAGACATATTAACCTTTAACAAACCTATTTTCTCCATTGAGAATATCAGATTGAAAATTTATTTATATGGACTAAAAAATTTATTTTCTAAATGAAAAATTGCTTGATTTTTTAATCTAGAAATCACGTTCCAAATGCAAAACATGCAGTGGACAGAATTAAGAAAAACGGCCTTTTTTATTATTTTTATAGGTTAAAATTTAAAAATTCATAAAAAATCGAAAAATTGTCCAATAGTTCTAAAGTTAGCAGATATTGTCAAAAAGGTTTGCTTTACTAAAAGAACACAAAATATATAATAATATTAAGAAGAAATACATTAACTATCAATTCATTAACGTTCTACGTTCCCAGTTGGAAATGCTAATCAGTAGTCACTATACTAAGAAAGAGGTAATTCATTCACAGAGAATTTCTACTTAAAGTATTATAAAGTATTTTCTCTCCCTCTCCAACATTCCTTCGTGGTGTAACAGTAGCAATCTCGTCGCATATTCGAAGGTTCAGGTTCGAGTCCCGTCGAGGGCATTGCTCTTTTTTCTCGCTTCCTGCTTTTAAACAACCTAAAGCTAATATAAAGGAACGTTTTTTTCGTATATGTCCTTGGAAAGAGAAAATTACTTTTCATTTCAGGAAGAAGAATCCCCTTTTGCAGAAAAGGAAATCCCTACTTTTGAGAAAAGAAAGTTCCATTTATATCTGCAGTCTGTAGCGTTTATTTCTAAGATTTTGTTGTGAAACATATTGAATGTATTTTAGTCCGCAAAGGATCATGAAATGGAGAAAGTTTTTTAAACTGTAGAGACAGTTGTTGAGTACCTGATGACACTTAAAGATTATAATATATCGGATATTTCTGATGAAGAGTTTGAAATTTATCGACTTCCTTCTGATAAAATTGATCGTATTTCTTAGAGCTGGGAAGTTTATAGAGTGTGACAAATTTTAGAGTTGACATATTTTTCTAGATATTAAAATCGTGAAATCGCAAACGTCAGAGAGTCGAAAATATTGAGGAATTTCCGTAAATTTGCCAAAATATTAGATGTTACGTTATAAGTTTCGCATAAATTTAATTTAAAACACTGTTTCAGTCTCTATATACTATGGTGAAAGTAGTAAAAGAAATAGATTTATATTTTGTTTGTTAAAGTAAGATAAGAGCAAAAAACAGTTTTAACACTCAATTTTTAAACCACTAAAACGAATTTTGAAAAATATTGCTAAGCCATAGCGTCGTCCTGTCTTAAAAAAAAAAATAAATAAAAAAGCGCCCAGTTCTATATCTCCCGTCTCTCTGGGTAGATTGACGAAATTCAGCCTGCGTTTTTCATGTCTCGGAAGCGCAAGTTAAAATATATATTAGATTTTTACATAACATTGTTCTAACATAGGTATTTTGACACAAAATCGGACTTTCATGACACAGCGAACCAATACTTTTTCCATATTTCGTTTCTACGGCTCAAATTATGCCAAGGTGCCAAGCTTTGTAAAAATCGCGCGAATAGTTTTTAAAAACTTAGCTTTCAAAATTTTAGCTAATGCATGTTAATTGAATTTGGTGTATATTTATTAATACCTTTTTTATTAAACTTATTTGAATCTTCGTTTCGCATTTCGAAATTTAAGTTCATTCAAAATAAAATTCAACCAATTTTTGCGATTTATTTTTTTAATTTGTATTTTTAAATACATTTTATAAATTTTCCAAAAAAATGTTTCAATTGTATAAACGTCCACCACCTTAAATTAGAGGTGTTTTTAAGCTTACCTTCAAAAACATAGTGTTTTTTATTTAGAATTTCCGAAGATATACGTGAATTTACATGTTGCCGCGTGTTGAAATTTGGGATATTCGTTATGAGTGATAATAATGCCAAATGCGGTTTACTCACTTTGTTAAAATTCTTTGAAAGTATGAACGATGACTTTTTTTCTGCTCGTGTTACAATCGAAAAAAAGAAATCAATATAGGTTGCTATAAATTAAGAAGTTCGCCAATTGCATCATTCTTGGCGCAAACTAAAACAAAAATGCGGCAAGATAAATTTTTCAATTTCTCCGTAAATCTCACACCAAATTTTACAAAATTCAATATTTAGGTCAAATTTGAGTTGTAGAATCAAAAGATGGAAAAAATCCCTGCCATTTTAAAAAAGGCATATTTTGAGTCAAAATACTTTTATTAGAACAATGCTATATATAAATCTAATATGTATCCCAAGTTGCGCTTTCGCGATACGAAAAACATAATCAATCGGCTCAGTAGAACGGAAGATAAGAGCTGTCCCGTTTTTTTTCCTGTGCAGTCTACATTCAAAAATGCATGAAAAACAAGTATATACAAACAAACAATAAATAAATAATTAACATAAACCAGCCTTTAAAGAGGAGAAAACATAAAATGTTTACGCCTTATATTTGTTTAATTTTCTTGTGTCTAATTTGCAGATCTCCTGACAGTACAGTCTTGTTAAGATTCTGTATAGGAACATGTACCAGGTACGAAGCTAAGCGCTTCAAAAATTTTCATCAGCTTTATGTACTTTCATCCGCTACATTGGTGGCTTCTTTCTCTGGGTTATTAGTATTCACCATTTATTGCAAAGACAATGAATATTGATCAAAATATGGCTATCCGCCATCTACTGGTCACCCTGTAGGATTTATATTAAATTAATCAATTATCTTTTTATTTGTTCTGTCCTTCATTATTGCCTTCGACAGGTCCTATCAGCATACAAATTAATTCATATGTTTAAACTCAGAACTTGCCGTCCAACCGGAGTAATGGTTACTGAATCTGACTGCAGTACCAACGGGCCCGGGTTCGAATTCCGGAGAAGGCATGGATGTTTTTAAATATTTAGTGTTATGTGCGCAATGGAGGTACTTTAAATATGCGGCGAGCAAAAGTCCGCTCGAGAAGTTAATGGGAAAGGAAGAGGGGTGGGGACCCTTTACCAGTGCCTCAGATCTGCTCTCTCTCAAAAATGGTGGCGCAACTGAGCTAAAGTCGGGTTTCCACCTATATGATTTTCAAGGCTCTTGGCACAGGCCCACGATGCATCTCGTGGGCTTGCGCTGACCATCGTCAAACAAATGGTATTAGTAACAGCAACAACAAACAGAGAACGTTTAAGTTCGAGGGAAAGATTTTGATAACTATTGCTCACTATCATGTTACTATTTCTTTTTGCAAATGGGTTACCTCAATCTATTTTAGCTTTGTAGAAGAAACTGCTCGTGAGAATTTAAGGATCTAAACTAGAGCTTTTAAGAGAGCTTTAAAATGTACTTGATATTTTACTTTATTATTTCCCGTAAGCTTCGGAATCCCTCAAACTGCGGAGAATTTCCCGCCAGCTGCAGAGATTGATTTTCTCTTACTGTGTAGTTACACCATGAGACCTCTGACTACCTTTACGATTCCAGGAACTTATATATAAAGTAGTTTAGACACTTACATCCGTAAGAGTAAATAACTGCCATTTCATTAAAAGCACCTACAGCTCTTTTAGTCATTTAGTAAAATGTTATTTTCGTTTCTATAGTCATTATAATGCTTCGCTGAAATCAAAATGACATATTTTCATTTCTTCGGTACGTTAGGTATGAAAGCTCTTTCTTTCCGAAGTCAAAATAACGCAGAGCATAACTGTTTGCTTCTGGTAATTTAACATTGCAGAGGTATTTTTTTAAATTTTTTTCTTCTGAAATGTTCAAACTTTATTAATTATTTCAGTTAAGGAATTTTTGGAAGGTAATCAGTATACCGTGTTTTTGTTGTTTAACTATTACTAAATTTATAAGGGAGTTTCAAGAATGTTTAACTACATCACTTGCGGAATTGCAGACTTTGAATGATTCTCGAACTTAGTTTGGTTCATAAATTAGAAATTTTATGTTCTTATTTTTTTAATTTGTTTTTAATTCCTATGTCAATATCGATAAGACGTTATAGTTACGGGACAATTTTGAAACAATCTCCCTATATAATAAACAAAAGAAAAGTTTTCTCAAGTCAAGAAGTAAACAATAGACTGTTACAAATCATTAAATGATATCCTTTTTCATTAATAAAAATTTCACTGCTGCCTCGGTAACAAGGAACGGAAGTTGCTTTTTTAAGTTTTATGAAATGTGATGCAGAGGCATTATATAGATTCTATCCAGTTCTATCGGTAATTATTTCGGAAAAGCTATTTGAGTGTCGAAATAAACAGTAGAAAGATGAAACATTTGAACAATTGATATGCTTTTATATGATTTTAATCATGTCTTCAGAAATATTATTTTTTAGCTTACATTGTACTGACAAGCTGAAAAAAACTTCGAATGTTACAGCCATTCCTCAGTTATAAAACTTCAAAAGAAGCTTTGCAGAAGTGTGTAATTAAGAATGACGTATAAGTAACAGATCCATGTAATTCTAAAATATATAAACTACTTCCACTTACATTGTAAGAATTAAGTTTGATCAAAGTTTCATATCATTTGATCACAGCATCGTGTTCTAAACAGAGAATTAATGCATAATATATTTACATTTAACAGCTCTATATATTTTAAAGGAATTTGGTATGCCATATAATATGTAATAAAAAAAGTTTTTTTTTATTTTAATAAATTTAAAATAAAAAAAATATTTGATGAATAAATTCTGCAATCTATAAGAATGTAACTTATGATACGATATGTGGCTGGCTTGTTATACATACATTGGCACCCTCTACAATGTTTTTAAAAAGGCTGTAAGCTTCCATTGATAGTCATATATTCTTCAGGCAAGTACGATTCTTGACATTTGAGAATAAATGGGTAAACCTAATATATTCTGGTCAGGAGACCATTGCTCACTTCGATTTTTTTCATTATAAAATCTCAAAAATTTGGAAATCATTAAGAAAATGTTTAGCAACATCAGTCTACAGATGACACTGGTAGTCCCGTGGTTTGCATGTAAGTTCAGTTTAAGTTGGAAAAATTTGTGGTAACTCCACAGATAGAAAAATCTTATCAAAGTGTAAATTTCAATATTATTAGTCGTTTTCCATTATTTTTAATGGGAGAACCTTCCCTACATCTTGTTGAGCATGCGAAATTTTATATGGTAGAAATTTCGCGGACTTTCATATCGTTTAATTTTACGAAGATTTTCAGAAGTATTCAAAACAAAGCTACCCTCCATAAGAAGTAGATGTAGGGGGTAAAATAACTATGGGCATTAATCAAAATTACAACTACCAGTGCATCATTCATAGCAGTGCGTCTTTCACAGAAATCTACATGTAAACTTCGTATCTTTCACTAGATGTAATAAAAGATACATTGCTATTAAACTACCATGAGTTTGTCTTAAGGTTGCTACATTAGACCAGCTAGCTTCAGAGACAAAATATATCAAGAAAACCGCAGTGATGTACCCATGAATTCTCGGTACAATGTGATGTAAACGCAGTTTAAAATTTTCGAACAGCAATCATGTTTCCAAATTGTATGTTCGTTTTGGTTAGAACCGAAATAGCAATTTAGAATAGAATAGAACCGAAGTAGCAATTTCATGTTATCTAATGTTGTAGACTAATTAAGAAAAGAAGGATAAAAATATCTATCAACTAACTGGAAATTCGCTGCTTAAAGTAATTAATTCTAATTTAGCTAAAAGAAACAGGAATCTATTAATTAATTTATGAAGAAAAGTAACTCAAAAATAATTAAACCTACAGCAACAGAGAATCGTGAAATACTGAATTTTATAATTAAAGGATTTAGAAAGGAAATTGCATTTTTTAAAGGCCTTTAGGGAAGAAAATTAAGTCACAATATGAGTTCTTTAATACTTAGCGCTACGTTAATTACAAACGATTAAATACGACAGCTAAGAAGGCGTTTATTGTAGCTCTAAATATCCACATGCTTTTCGTCTTCTTACTCTCTATGTAATTTAGTCCTGTAGGTTCAAAATTATCGTTCGCAAACAAGAGGCCAGTGCCTTTATTCTCATTACAAGAAAAGATATGCAGAGTTGGAAGATATTAGATAAATACTCCATTAAATAACGTGTCCTTTTACTTGTTATCTCGGGTTAATTAAAACACCGGTTAATTAGAAAAATATTTCCCTAAAGTGATAATAATTAAGTTCGGAAAGCGATATATGTGGCTTTTCGCAAGAGGAGGTGAGGTAATAAATATTCTATTCCAATTTTGGTATGTTTAATGGCAACGGCATTATAAAGGAAGGTAACGATTTTTGTTTTTATTAACTATTGTTTGAGGGAATAAAAATAATTATGTTATCGCGAGTCAGTTCTCCTTATGCTCACAGCGTTATTAGATGATTACTTAACGAAGGAGAAATTTATGTATAAATTACAGGCTTAAATGAAGTTTTAGACGTTTTTGGAAAACCATGAGCATTCTTTTTCGTTAACAAATGTTTGCATTTTAAAATAGAAAAATGATGTATTAATCCAAGAATTAATTAAAGGAATCTGAACTGTATATCCACTAAATCTGTGTTTTCTTTAGTAAAATATTTTTCAAATGATTATTTTGTTCATTTCAATAGCATACATCACTTCTGTGCACGAAAAGTATTATTTGTAATAAATGCAATTTTTATCTTTTTTTATCTTTATTGTATTAAATCAATGCTTTTTGCAAATTCCTTGAAAGAAATGTGCTAAAAATAAATATTAACGACCAACTTTTTAACATCACGCTAGTATGCTCGAAACGGTCAGACGCGTTTTTCGAGAAGACAGTTTGCCAATTTTCATATCTCCTTTAGTGAAAACTTAGCATAAACATAGAAGCTGAGTAAAATGGAGTACACGTTTTATTTTCTAATGTGCTGTCAGTTGTCAATATAACTTTACATAAAACGTTGTATTTAAAATCTAGTGATATATTAACTAAACTAGCAGAGCAAAGTGCAGTTTCAAAACCCTTATCTCATATATAATTTACCGAAATAAATGAATCCATGCAAAGAAAAATTATTACGCTTTTAAATGGAATTATGGTATTAACCTTTTTTCACAAAGTTTACTGATTCGAATGTCGTTGATGAAAGATAATCCTTAGTCAGTGTGTAAAATCAATACACGTGGCAACAGTACTCTTTAATTATTAACATATTTGGCTTTCGAAATTTATTTATTAGTGATGACAGAACGTTTTCCTTCTTAAAGAGACTAGTTTAGTTCAAAGTTATGATTTACTTACGAACGACGTTGAGGCTTTGAAGATAAATATTCAAAATTAATATTATTTTCAAGAAGAACTTTTTCCGGCAGTAAGCTATATTAATAATTCTTATACGGTTAAAAATTTAGTTTAAAAACGTTTTAAAGTTAGAATATAATTATAAATAAATACTGAATTAAGTTAACTATTTTTATAAAAATCTTCCCATATTTAATACAAAATATTTTTATTTCAAATTTATTTCCACATTTCCTTGAGACTTTATTCACTGGTTGACAGTCATTAAAAATGCTTTCCTTAGTAAAAGTTTCGAGTACGATAAAATCGGTTTAGATCACCAATTAATAAAGTGACTTTTCTCCAGTGAATTCTTCGTTACATTACCTAATTGCATTCCGCTCTTTCTTCGGCAGAAAATTACTGTAGCATCCAGTCTTCATTTGTGTTCCATTGTTTCACTTAGCTGCTCTTTTTATAAGAGAATGGACTTTGATTGATAAGTTTGATTACATTTTCTCCAGTCTAAGAAGATGCTGAAAAAAAGCTTTCAGAGCAACTTATTAGAAACTGCATGAAGAAATTTAGTCTCATGCGCTGGCGATTAAGATTATGCGCATCATTGGGGAATTGGGCTTAAATTTTATAGCGGGAAGAAGAAATATCTGAGAAAGCAGATTTTTATGGCCGTAGGTTAGAATAAAAATTATTTCCCCCTCGTCAATTACACTTGAAGTGGTTTAAGCTACTTAAAGATACATTACATCTCTTTTCTTTCTTATTTTCTCGTTTTTTACTATTATATATATATTTTTTTAATTTTAGGTAATTTTTTTTATTGTTTTAGAATTTATATAATATTTGTAGAGTAGGTACTATATATAGTTATGAGCAAATTAGAAATGGTCACTTTTTGCGAAAATCAGCTTAAATTTGTGTCGGGTTAAGCTATTTATGGGCTTAAATATTTAAGAGCTAGTCCAGTCCAGATCTAAGAGTGGCAACATAGGCTTCATTAAAGTTTACCAATATGATCAAACAATATCGGGAATAATTTACTTAAAACAAGAATGGGCAATAAATTTCTTTTGAAAATTTTCAAAAGTTGTTATGGAATTCTTTGTCATCTAATAATAAACATATCTGCTTTCCTTTTATCCTTTACATGGATCATTGTTTCTGAAGTAGAAACAACTCAGTAAATATGTGAATGACACTTAAAAGATCAAATAGACCAAATTAAGGAGAAAGCGAATCTAATGATGAGTATTCTCTGTAACTGTCGCAGTATCGTGGGTCATGAATTTTTATCACGAATACAAATTATAATAAAGAATAATATTCGAGTACTTTCCTGCGTTTTCATGAAGCAATTCGAGCGAAATAACAAGACGTACTGTGAGAAAATTCACAGATTTTGCATCAATATAATGCACTGGTTCCCAGTGCTTTTATCAGTCATGAATACGAAGTAATGTGGTGAATCAAGAAATTTACAAAATTTTGTATGAATTCGTACGAGGCACGAAAACGGCAATCTGTTATCTGTGATACGAATACTCTGAACAACTACTGTTGAGAATGCTTCGAAATCTATACTTTTTCCTTTAAATTATATCTTAAAATCAGTAGCGGTTTCGTTAGTACGCTCCGCTACTGTGTTGGCTGACAGACTAATATATCTACACAATTGTTGATTAATTAACAATTTAAATAATTGTTATTAGTCAGGACAAAGAAGTCTAACATATTTGATCAAACTATTTTAACGAATTCACTGTCTCTAAATGGTTTTGAAATTTTGGGAATGATGCGCACGAGAGCAAAACTCCATGGACTGTTGTTCACCGGATTTGGTAAAAATATTTGGTGACTGTTGTAAAGCAGGGTTTTGCAAAGCAAAACTTTTCTCCCCAAAATTTCAGTTATATTGTTTCAATTTTTTGCTTTATGATTCGCTTTGTTATGGCATATGAACACAATCCATACATATCTAATGTTGTTTAGATTGAAATGTTAAATTATTATTTTCTGAGATGCGATGATCAAATTTTCTTTTTTTAAAACCTACCTTCTTTTGCTGATCTCTCCGAGCGCTGTCATATGCGTTACACATGTAGTTTTGGCTGTGTGCCAGAGCTACTTTCAAACTCATTTGAAAAGTAATGACCACTAAAATGCTTGCTAAGTGCTTTTCTATTTCTTCAAATACTATATTACAATCTTTTGTTCAATGAATTTATATTACATCACAATCTGTAAGTACTATGTTTAACTAAGTGACACTGAAAAGTATTGCCGATCCAATGTTTTAATAATAAATAAATCATAAATATTTGTTTTCTTACGAAATGCAAAATCTTCAAGATTTTTCAAATAAGAGATAATTGACTGAAATTTTATTGCCCGGGACTGCAAAAATCAAATAGCTATTCATAACTTATGTATATTGAGCTTCCGTTTTCATATGATAGAGAGAAATTTATGAAACACTGCATTTGTATGCTGTTTGCTCAAATTTTAAATCTGGGTTTTACAAATGTTGAATCTACTGATAATATTAAAAATTGCCTCATCGCAAATGAGACAGAGCAAAGTATCCATTTTACACTTGAAATATGCAAGGGTACTTTAACATTATGTTTTGTATTGTTCAAAACATTATCTTTGTTAATTTAATTCATGATTAATGTTTATAATAATTAAAAACGTACGAAAGGTTCTGTAATATTATTTATACAACTCAGTAAATATTTTCTCTATTAAATATAATGAACCTTTAATTTTAACAAAGGATCAGCAGAAGCAATGAGCTTGTTTATAGGCACGTAATTGTTTTAATGATGTCTAGTCTCAGCCTTTCTACCGAGTTAAATATGGAACTTAATTTCATTCATTCATTCATTTTACAACATATATATTTTCTTCATAATAATAAAATGTCTGAAACAAAGCCGAACGCATGAAATAAAACACAGTATGTCATATTTTATATTAAAAAGTAAACTTTGCATTCAAATTCAGATTATTTTGCCCAATAATGCAACTTACGTTGAATGAAATGGGAATGCATTTTAGCACATTTTTAGGAAGACCCTGAACACCATTCTTATGGAAATTTCCTTCAGTGCCAATGTATTAGGAGAAACAGAAAGCTAATCGTTATGGTAAATGTCCCGATGAAAATGAGAAGAATATTGGCATGCAAAAACGTATAATGATTCCTTGGCTTTCAAGCAAAAAAACTGCAACTGCCACAAAGCTGCTGCAATTGTGTTCTATAAAAATTAAAAAAAAAACAACCGGAAATTTCTTCTTTAGAAAAATTGCGAGATGAATGATGAATTTCTATGCCGAAAACGAATCGCGTATTTTGAAAACATAATGTTTTTCCCATCCACATCCAGATGTATTCTGGATCTTGATTTCTAGATCATACTCGAAGGACCTTGGATAATTTTAAACTACGGTAAAATCTCGAAGTTTTATTTCATTGTTTTAATGCAAAATTCTTAATAACAGTGATGCACCCGTACATTGGAATCTGGAAATGCGATAACTGCAAGATATTTGATACAGTGTTTTCGGGTCGATAAGTAAAGTTAATGTATTTCTTCTATCATTTCATCTGTACCATAATCTTTGAATAGCCTGACATTAAGTATTCGTGCTTTATTATATGATTTTATGATTAATGATTTTTCCGTGCTTAAAATATTAATAATACACGAAATAATATCATGTGCATTTACATATATGGTAGCCAAATTGCAAGTTATGAATTCAAGGAATTCTACATAATGTTAGCCTAGTTTAAAATGATATTTATTGTTAGAATATTGCTGGCATCTGAATTAGTGATATTTTGGTAAATAGTGCATATTAGTCGCAGCACAGTTCAGAAAGCATTTACCGTAAACTGTTTATTAAACGTGTAAAGTGTTACAATGATGTTTGATTAAACATAGTATTTCGGATTGAAGCAGTTTGTATATCAAAGGGAAAAAGAATCCATTCCGTTTTTAACAGGATAAGGGAGAAACATGCTTGTAAATACTGGTGGGAAAAATCAAAGAAGAATTTTAAATGTGAGTTTTATGTTAATTCTGTTTAGTGGATTGCAATGAAAGTATTTGTCCGGAGCAAAAAGTGAATATTATCACGTGGTGCAAATGGATTCACCTTTCCTACTCAGAAATATTCGAATTTTTGCTCCCGCTCTTTTAATGTGTATGAAAGAAGAGCGAAAGGGTGCATCCAGTTCAAACTTCAAGCACTGTATATGTAACAGCTTCAAATCTGAGTATGTAGAAGCTGTAACATGTTGTTGAGAAAACATCTGACCGAGTGTAAGAAATGGCATGCCATAGAAAGAATAGAAGTAGAGTACAAAATGATAAACTTTAGTCGAAATTTAAAAATAGCAAAAATCGTCATGGCAAAGCTTTTAAATCAGTTTAAACACACTGCTGATGTATGCAGACAGATATGTTAAAGTCAAAACCCTGCCAGAGCTCTCAGAACTGTTATTTGTTAACGATTACTAACAAAAATAGATTTATGTTGCTCATATTGCAAAGCATTTTGCAGCAGCTCGACAGGATATATAAGAAAGTTGTATGCAAGCGAATCCATAACTGGTGTCCTACTAACTCGGGCTGCGAAATGCACCTGATTGCAATGTCCAGAAATCATCCTGACTGAAATACCATAGAACGGAGTTCTTTAGTTCTAGAGTACTGTTATCTCTCGGAACTTTTGGAAAGTAAATCCAAACGTGTTACAATTTTAAGTGAGCAAAACACACCAATAAACCGGAAAACAACCGTGAAATGTATCGGCACAAAAGTGCGGGATTCATTTTGAACACAGGCACTAACCCAGACCTTTTCAAACTCAACTATGAATGCAGAAACATACAAAGATGAAGTTCTTGAGCCTTGTGTTATGATTTTAAGGAGTGGAGTCATTAATAGTTTCGTTCCAGAGAATGAAAATGCTTGTTCCTATCGTAGAGCACAGGCGACTGATTATCTTGAGAAAGATGAAAAGAAAGATGGCGAATATGTGGATATATTATCCACATATTCGCTGGATTGAAATCCGATAGCATATGTGTGGGAAGCACTAGGATGCTGATTTTGATTGCTATTGTCAACAACGACCACTCTTCAGTAGCATCAAAGCACTATTCAGCGTGTATACATTTTGTTTCCAGATTACCACTTTTGGTGTTCTTCCTTCTTTCTTCTTGAAGTTAAGTTTGTAAGGCATCAGGCACCTGTGCTAAATAGCATTTTATGCAAACCGCACCAAAGCCAATGCTTCCTAGCTTCATTTGTCCATTTCCTAGCCCACTTTCTTTATGCTTGTCTAACACCCCCTTAATAGAGCTCAGGTATAACGTTTTAGTACTGAGATACCTAAAGTAGTCAACGTTATCAGAAGTTCAATGTCAGTAGCCTGTTCCTCAGATAAACGTTTTTCAGGTTGTCCCTCAATGACTACAACCATCGTTTCCACTGTTAGAGCTTCCCTACTACTTTGGTAGCCTTCAGGGCTGTATTCTGCTTCATCTTTTGAGATTTCTTTTTTTTTCACCTTTTCACTTTGGGCAATTTTCATTTCTCGGGCACGTTCCTTTTTTGCGCTCTAGACATTCTTTTGATTTTGATTTGATCTAGAGAGACAGTAATGCTTTTAATATCTTTCTGTCCTTCTCTATATGTTGATTGAGTGACTTGAGTAGATGACATTTCTACCTCACTCGATGAAGCATTCATTTTTACTCCTTCCATTGATTTCCTCAGGGTTTCCTTGTTTTGAGACAAAAAGCCTCGTTTATTAAAAAGCCTCGTTATTTTAGTTATACTGTTATTTTAAGCCACGTATAAACTAGAAAATAAAGTACAGGATAAAGAAGGTCCACCCAATATTCCCTGCTGCTGGTGAGGAATATTCTCAAGTTGCTGGGAATTCTAAAGGCTCAGTTTAGGCATCATAACCGCAGTATCATCCACACTAGGCAAGGGTAACATAAAACCAGAAATACAGGAGCGAGTTCGCGGCTTCTTATTTATTATTCGAAGCTATCATATGAGACAACTTAGAACATCCGGCTATCCACCACGTGCAAACGCGTCTGGTAGCCACTCATGCCCAGAAGTTTTGGTGTAAGAATGTAAACTGATATACAACCCGAAAATTCACCGGCCATACATTTAATTAATGTTTTATGTGTATCTCTAGGGGAGCATACATCTTATTATTTTTTTATATATATCTCTAAAAACCCGTAATACCAAATTTTCTCTATCTCACTTTATATTGTATTTACAATTTTCTTGACGTAATTTGAATAAATACACAATTCTGCATTTTGAAATTGTATTTTGTCAGATAAGATAATAAAGATTTTCTGCAGATTACATGTTCTGAACTGCAGAATTATTTAATTTGCATGAATTGTTACAGTTTTAATTTAGTATTTCCGGCCAGTATTCGTATTTTCAAATGATATTATAAAAGGAAGCGCTTTGGCAAACTTAAACTCTTTTTTTCCATTTTATGCTTGTCACTAAATGTTCTACTTCGTGTCTCTAGAATGTGCGTACTTTAGACACGAAAGCAATATGGTGGAGCTTTAGATTAAAGTTTATTAACCAGCTTCAAGCACAAACTCGTTCTTTATTATAATTCCCCTTTGACAACAAGTCTCTTAAAAGTGATAAACGTTCTTCCATTTCTCTCCCAAATGGACAAAGCTTCTGTTACCTGAAGGGTCACATCTTGAACTAAAAACTGTTCACTGAGAACATTTTTTGCATTATTTTATCATAATTTGTTCACTGAGATTACGCGCGCACTTTTGTTTTCGCTCTAAACCAATCGTCCAATTCCACTTAAATGAAGTGAAAGTATGCATTTCGATATTCAAGAAATAAAGATATATAATGAGCAGTCATTATTCTGATGTTTCGAAGGGTAAATATTCAGTTAATGCGTTCATAATTGTGAAATTACATAGATCGCGACAAAATAATTGTGATCTAGAACTTGAACGTAATATGGAAGTGTCATTTCTCGGTCTCGTTCTGAATGAAAATTAAAAGGCTTTCTGCTGGTAAGATCGAGAAAATTAAAAATGAGGGACAGAATTTGCCGCAAAAATAATTTTAGCAAACCACATTTTGCAGTTTAGAGGAATTTGCGTCATTTCAGAGATGTAACGAGTTTCAATGATGCCTGGTCTGTTTTAATCTATCACAAAATTCTGATTATATTTAAGCAATATACAGACGGGAGTACTGTTAAATTAGAAAACTATTTTTTTAAAACGATATGCTAAAATGTCTATTACAACAGATATTTAGTCGTTCAATGATTTACTCTAATTCTATTGGAAAGCACCTCGCATAAATGCAAAAGACGTGTAATCGAAAACGTGTTCTGATTTACAAATATATTGCAGATAGACGTACTACAATTTGTTTCTGTCGTGTGTTAGAAGAGTTACTTAGTTACTTTGAATCATCAGAAGGAAGCATAGTGTTGTGAAACACCAGCATTAATGTGCTTTACCAAGAGCGTGTACTCACGAGTAACGTTTTAGTGGTACTGTCTACTTCAATGTTTTTCTCTTAATAATTGCTTAAATCGAATTAAATGTTAAAACCAGTACTTAAAAATTGGGGAGTAATTGAGTTCATTTTAAGCTTGAGACCTGAAAAACGAGCAGTACCCTCGCCAGGAATGGAATCTGGAACTCTCGAATACGCGATGAGTGTACTACCATTACACCACGAAGGCATGCTGGAAGGAGGGAGAAATTACTTTACATATTCCTCCTTTTATGGGGCGATTAGGAGTTAGGGGACTCAAGAGTCAAATCGTGGTGGTAAAGAATTATCATCCACCATCTTTTTTTAATTCAGGTGCCACTTGTGTGTTACTAGGATTTTTTTAGGCAGGAGACTTGACAAGTATGCAATGCCCTCGCCGGGACTCGAACCTGGGCCTCTCAAATAGGCGCCGAGTGTGCTACCGTTACACCAAGAAAGCATGCTGGAAGGAGGGAGAAAATACTTTAAAACCTAACTATGCTTCGCGTAGAATTTAAATCTGATAAATAAAGTATAAATATAAAAATAATTTGTATTCTTTCTTTCTTGCTTTATGTATATATATATTATATTATATTTATTATGTAATTGCCTAAATAACATATACATTTTATTAACATATAAATGACTGTAATATATAAGTAAGTCACGTAAAAAGGAAGTACACACACACGAAAAATCTTCTAAAAATGGTGATTTGGGATTTTTGCATTTTCAAATTCACTACACTTTTAGCTTTCTAAAAATACCATACTTTAATCTCTATGAAAATCAGAACTGTAAAAAATCTAGTTTTATTTTATTATCAAATGCTTTGATAAATGAGGATTTATGCATAAAAAGCGTATTTTTCTCCAAACGTCATTTTTGTATACTCAATGTACCTTTTCTCAGGAACTACTACTCCGAGGTACGTAATTTTTTTGGCATATTTATTATATTTCCTAATATTTACTGAAATGAGCTTTTTGTAATAAACTAAGAAAAAAATGTGAATTTTTTTTTGTGTGAGAAAAGTGTTAAATTTTAGTATGCCTGATAAAATATTCTATTAATTAGTCTAAAATTCAAAATCTTTCAAAAGCTCATTTCAGTAAAATCAGATAAGTGTACTTTAATTACACAAAAAATTCCAAATGTGTATCTACAGCAGATTTTGAGATTTTGAGTACATCTAAAATGGCCAATTTAACATTGTCGGTATAGGGGGTTTCAACACCCCTTTAATATCTAATTGGGAATATTAATGTTATGTCTTCATAGGATAATAATTCAGAGAGTTCGAAAAGCAAATAAAATAATGCAAATTTGTGCAGCAGTTAATTATTGGCTGTAAGAAGAAATATTGCTTTATTCTCGTTATACATTATTTTCTTTATGCTTAAAACCATTTTAATTGCTTCTTTTCCAGGTATTGTAAAGAAGACAGTCAGGACAACATTTTTGAACTGAAACTGTTTTTTTAAAGCGCTTTATTGAAGGAATTTCATTAGAAAGATTTTTTTTATACTTTCCCTAAATATTTGAAGATAATTAATTGCCCTTTAAAATTACCTCGTCTCGTTTCATTAAATGCCAAAAGCGAAAATTAATTGAGAAAGAGTAATGGAGCTTATAGAATTCCATTTCTCACGTATGAAATAAAAAGAAATGTTTTACTTTTTTATGAAACTTATCTCTACTAAAATGTTCTTTTTTTATTTTCAGTCATAGAATAATTTCAAAAATTGATTTTTGGAAATAAGGCTGTATGAACTTAAAGATTTTACACTGATAAGTATATGTATATGCAAGCCGCCATTCGAGAAATTTTATTTCAAATGCAGAATGTATACTTTTCAGATATTATAGTATAGTTTTATTTCTGCTGAATTTCAGTATATATACAGAGGGCTGTTCGCACTTTTCATTGTATTTACAAGGAAATATTTTACCAAAAATTTTGTGTCTAAATGTTCTATTTGTTAACCTTTGTTCTTCTCTGTCTTTTTATAGTGTGATTAACAAGACAATAAGTCTTTGGTAGAAGAAGGAAAAAGTGTTTTATCCCATTCCTCTTGAATAACTTTCCATAATCCAAAGAGGATTGTTGTTCGACGTTTGGTCAATTCCTTTTTTAAAAGTCCAAAAGAGCAAAAATCCATGAGTGATACATCAAGAGATTTAGTAGGTATATGAGTGAATGTTAGGGATATGAGTGAACTCAATACTTGTTTCTTGTTCTACTTTTTTCCTGAGATTAACAGTGGATTTTGACGTATGGCTACTTGCTTTGTCTTGATGTAGTTCTTGATCGATGGCTCTGTGTGTGAAGATTAGTTATTTCATATTTGAAAATTGGGTATAAAATATGTTCCTGTTAATATGTGGAATTGGTCTTAACATATTTCTTTACTCTCTCTACTTTTAATTTATCTTTATTTGAAAAACCAGGGACAATCATAAATCCCTTCGAAAATCTTCCTTTAGGTTCTTTGAACCAAGTTTTATGATCATTTTTCTTACCTTTGATGATAATTAATGAATCTTTTTTATTGCAATCATTCAAATATACCCAAGATTCATCTATAGTGACAACCATTTTTTTCATTTTTGTTGGATATATGTTTCAAAGGAAGAATTCTGTAGCGCGTTCTGCGTCCGGCGATATGTCGTAAAGAAAGAGAACCTAACTTTTCTTTTTTTTTTTTTTTTTTTTTTTTTTTAATAGCCATTTTGTTTATATTTGGCACTGAACATTTTAAGGATTTTGCAACTGCCCTGATACTTTCCGGATTTTATTTTAATCATAAAAATCTTACCTCTGCAACATCCGAACGTTTCTTTTTCTTTTCCTTGGATAAGTATTTGGAACAATTTTTCGCCACGAAGCTAAACATTGAATATTTCTTTTCCTTTCTTGTTGACAGTATTACCTATCGTAGCTTTAGATATCGAAACACCATGGCCTTCAATGCGATTTTGATAACTAGACACAAATAATTTTCTTTGGCATGAACACAAATATAGCTTTCTATCCATTAGTTAATTAAAATAGTTATTTTGCAAAAAAAACAATATTTTCAATACGCAGACGATTATTTATACTTTCAAAAATATAGTTGCAGTTAAAAACAATTTCCAAGAAAACAAGGTTTTTATAACAAAGCAAAATAAAGTAATCTAAAAAATATGCGAAGAGCCTTTACATTTAAGTCAGTTTGCAATAATGATAACTCACCTGGGAAGGAAAGCTAAACTTCAACAATACGAAATTTAAAACTCAATATACAAATTTGAAACTTAGGAGTACCAGAAACCCTGAAACAGATTTTGTTAATATATGAATGCGCATAAATTAAATAAGAAAATAAAAATTAACAAAAAATCTGGAAGATTTCAGATTTTGCATTTCTCCCAAAGGGGCGTTTTTTAACGTTTTGCGTGTTACCTTTATTTATTGAATATCATGTTCTTCGCTCTTAAACCATGAAATTCGGTTCAACTGCAATATCGCAAAATAATTTTAAAATTAGAATATCCTTAGAACTTCCGATACACAGTCTCATGCTGTGGAAAAAAATGTGTTTATATTTACCCCGTACAGTGTTGCCATTGCTCTCTTTTAAATCGTTGAGTTTTTTAATTAAATATTCGCGAACGTCTTAGAATATTAAATCGTTAATAAAACAGTTTCCAAATTTCAAATTTGGGCTTCTAAATGCCCATATTCCCAGTAGGATTACCACATTCAAAATTGGATGGCTCTAGGTACCGTCGTTTTATTACAATGCGAGAAACATACAAACACTTATGCAGATTCTTCATTATTTAATTTCTTTAAATATAACTCAGGGGTCTAATATTTTGTGGTAACAGTTTGAAAAGTGAACCTACATTTCAATGCAAAATGTCAAAGCGAAATTAATTGAAATTTTAGTCCAAATTGCCTCTTTGGACTAAAAATTCTGTAAATGTTTTTAAATTAATAAATTAATTCAGTTTGCATTTTCTGAAATTACTCCAGAAACTAAGAAGAAATTAGAACATTCGCATATATATCTAAGACGTTTATGAAAACATGATGGAAGAGGAAATTGCGATAAGCTTATCTAACAAATTTTTGTCAGGTAAAAGCTTCAACATAATAGAATCATCCAAGACAAGAGTTTAGCCGAGTAAGGTCCTGTAGGAAGTCTTAATTATCGTTTAATCGTACGTGGAACTGTTTTTCGTGTTTTATTAAATGTCACTTCTGCTTCTGCGAAGTTTTCCTTCTTAACAGTACGTATTCTTTGGCCTAGCGATCTTTACAGTTTAGCGAGAGAGCCATTTACTCATTGTTTAATAACATTCGTATTTTTTCGATAGAGAATCTTCTGTTTCAAGCATTTTATGTTACGTTATGCAAACGATATTGAAGTTTCACATACAATTCAACTCAAATTATTTAGATAAGTACAAAGCTCAATATATACGTACGAGTAAAAGCATAAAGTAAGAAATTTAGAACTACTTTTTCACAAAGACGAAAATTGAAATTCATATTTAATAAATTTAAAAAAATCCTATAAATGCAAAAAAGAATTTAAAAGATTGTTAAAACCAAAACTTTTAACAAGCATACTCAATTCAATTTTTTTTTGAAATTTTAAGAAATTTAAAAAATTCCAATAGAATAGGAATTCAATTGACTTTAATGTCACTTCATCAGGGAAAAGGAACGTTGAAACTAACTGAAATCTCTCTGCTACAAAAGCTCTTGCTTTTCTTTATGCAGAATTAGCTGATGAACCAAAATATTTTAATTATAATAATTCACCCGAAAATTCTGGCCCTTCCCTAAAGCAAGGAAAAAATTAAAAAAAAAATTAGAATATTACATCTAAAAAAGAGAATACCATTTCACTTAACGAAAACGAAAATGAAATAATAAAATACTTCATTAAGCAAAATAAAACAAAATATGACCTTTAAACATATAGCAAATAATCCATTTTATTTAAAACGCAATTGAAACTGAATTGAAAAGATGTAACTAATACTACAATAAGAAATTAAAAACCAGAGCACGTTCATTATACAACTATCGAAAGGAGGAATTTTGTTATAGTAGAAACTTATAGGTTTGCCATTTTGGCTTCATTGGCTAAATTAAAAAACCTTAGCGAGAAAGTAATCGCTCAAAAGGTTAACATTTGGAGCATAAGATGCAATTTTCAAACCAAAGGAAAAAATTAAAATATTAAGTGAAAAAATATTTTAATTTTGACAAAGAATAAGAATAATTATGAATTGAAAGAAATCAGAATAAATTTTTACTCCTTTTAAGCGAAATTGTGAAGAAAGAACATCATGCATTGTAAAACTTAAGCTAAATTTTAAAAAGTGCCTAAAAATGGTTAAATAATTTTTATTAACTCTATTATAGAAGTGAGAGTAAATCCATAAATTTAAGATTTAAATTTTTTTAAACTAAAAATTACAGAAAAAATTTAGAAAAAGGAAGTAAAGGAACTTTTGTTAGGAAAGTAAAAAGTCTTCACGTCATGGGTTTGTCATGACGACTTTAAATATATTTGGCCTTTAGTTAGCAATTGGTTAGCGAGAAATTCTGCATTTTTTTTAAAAAAAAGGAAATTTTGTTAATAACAGTTTCCTTTATTTTTACAGATACTATAGGTAGGAGAATTGTTTAGCTCATTTTCAATTAAATCATTGTAGAATTTCTTTCATAATATGCTGAAACTATTGCTTGCATCATCAATTTTTGTAATGGTAAATTGTTTTTTTAATGTTGAAATCTTCATGAGCAAATTTTTCCAGATTTTGATTCCTTTAAATTCTTGAATGTTCTCAATTTTCTTTTTAATTTGGTTAATAATCTCACTCTTCCATTCTTTAAATATATGTGAAGGTAAACAAAGCTGAGAACTAATTTTCAAGATGAAATGTTTTAAATCTGTAGAAAGACTTTGAATACAATGTAATTTGCGAATGAATTTAATAGGTCTACATTTTGTTCCTTTTTTCATAAGCAGTCTAATTTCTTGATCTTGAATAATGTCCAGATTTCCTGCTATAATATGCTTGTGCGCTTCGTCAACAAATGCCAGAAATTTTTCTGTGTTACAAAAACACGGTGCTCTAAAATCTTCTTTATTATGATTTGAAATAAAACTACTTAGTTTCTTGTTATACTTGAAGCAAACAAAAATTTTAGAATTTATTGTAGGAAACTATACATACTCGCCCTCTCACTCGGTGTAAAAGTCTTTAGTGGACCTTTATTTTAGCAATGGTTGGACGTAGTCATATACTTCCAATTGCAGAATTATTTTAAATGGCAAAAGTATTCATATTTGTGAAAATGTCAAATTTAAAAATAAATTAATTTTGGACACATAACTAATATAATATTTAATACGATCTCCCGGTTCCTAAACTTATATTTGGAAAGATTTATGCTCGCTTTAAAAAGATAAAAGTATAAGAAGTTTGTCTTCCGTAAGACTAAAATTGACAGGGATTTTTAATTTCAAAATTTATAGTTTTTATGTCCTTTTGAACTTGCCTTGAGGGATTGGTTAATTAAGATAACCAATTAATTATTAATTAAGCCAATAAGCCAATTAATAAGATTCAATGAAATATGTTTACACGAAGTGCAGCAAAAATGAGCGTAATTTAGCAACTCTGTGCAAGAACGCTAAGTGGTGTGCACATCAGATTTTTTTTTATTTTCCACGTACTCTCATAACACATAAAGTAAATTTTTCCTTTTGAGAATTTTATAAATATTTGTCAAATTAATCTAAAAATAATGAATGTAAATTAATTTTTATTAAACATTTATTTCATAACTGACATGAATTCCTAAAGAGTAGTAGTCAGATCATATCGACTTGAGTAAGATTTTTATTAAGACTGGGCCGCCTATAAAATCATTTATACATAAGAGCGTTTGAACTCATGATCTTATACGCTTTTCAATCTGAATGACTGGCACGGCTAGAATTCTTCAGAAGTTACAGCTGACCCAAAGTGTAGTACCTGAGAATTGCAAATGCACGCACAACTAAATTTCAACCCCGAACCTGCAACTGCTAGCAGGCTTGCTCCCTGTAGCCTTAAAGGCAGACTTGTAGAGATGTACTTACAGGCTTTTCCATTATAGCGAAGACTTTACGTATAAAGGAGATTTGATTCTCTCTCCCACTTGCGCAGAATAGGCCGAGGTAAGTTAATAAGTCCATCCATCTAACGATTTAGAAATTCCTTAGACAAAGTCTTCTCCCACAAGACTACGCATATAAATCTATATGTTGGCTTAAGAATCGCTAACGAAATGGAAACAGTATTAACCGGTCTGCAGAATAACGAAGGGCTTCCACAGTAACTACATATTGACTGACTATCCATCCCTCTTTCAAGCATAATCACTGGCCGTCGAAGAAGCAGCTCTCTGGTTGGACTCACAGGTGTTTAAAGAATCCACTTTCTTTATGGATAGCGTGAATTACAAGGATTAAAACTTCATTGGTTCTCAGAGCCACACATCGCAGCACTTAATTGTAAGTCCAATCCATTCTTTTCTTCTTACATCCTGTAAAGATCAGCTGGATATGAGAACGTACAGGACGAAAAATGCAGACGAATTAGCAAGTCAGACCATGACTCAGAATTCCTCTGACATAGACGTACCTATTTCCGACTTTGTCGCTAAAAGGCATATCTGATCATCTCTGTAGACGAGGGTTTGATTGTTGGAAGGAAGAAGATATTCTTGATATCTTTCATCATCTCTCCTTACGATGACTCAAGACGGACCGCTACTTCCTGCAAACCAGCGCCAATCATGGGAAATTTTCTGCCTATAACTCCCATTTCCTACGAACGAAAGCTTCGTGCTCTTGCAATGCACGATGAAACGATGCAATGCACTTCACTATCTTAAAGACTGCCATAACATGGCGGAGGTGTTTTTCCAAATACTTTCCTTCGAACTTCAGGAGCTGCATGTAGAAGAAATGTTTGGCACATTGCTACTGCATGAAAAGCATCATGCTCATAATCAAGTCATAATCAAGCAACTTCGTTTAAAGGCAACGAAATCTAAATATAACAGGTTCAAGCCTAAGCAAACGGAGCTTCACTCCCAGCATAGACTTTCGTATATAATTAAGATAGTCTAGGATATTTCGTATATAGTTTATACAACACAATTGATTTCTTCATACTACGTAGATATATCAACAGCTTTACATGAACATTGTCTTTGTTTGTTCGTTTTTTCTGCATTTTTAATTAATAAAGGACAGAAGTCCTCGAAACGAGAAAAAATTGTAGAAAGGCGGCCCAACCGTCTGAATACTAGCTCAAAATCATGATTCTATCCTAGCCCTGTAGTTCCATTAACTTTATTTGGAGGAACAGATCAAATAAAAAGACCAGCTCATGATTTTACAGTAATACATTACTCTATCCTGAGACCACATATACTTGCTTGGCGTTATACTCAGACAGTCTCAGCTTTGGAAGCATAGAAAACACGGATTCATATAACGCTACCCTAAATTTAGTGGCATCAACTATCAGAGTGGGTAACGACTAATTTACGGACGGTTTCGATAAAGTTCCCACTTGTTGTTGTTCCCGTATCCTCAATAATAGTGAGCCTGTATGGCTTACGCAAAAATGTAGTAAGTGAGAGATTTCCTGTAAAATCTCCGTCGCCTTTGAAATTGGAGAGCCTGCTGTGTGCGAAAAATGAGACTAATTAATTCCCATCCCAGAGGGGCTTTTGAAATCTGAGCTCAAATTTCGCCTGACACGAAGGTAAAGGGCAAGAGTAGTGTGCGGAGGAGCACATACGATATCATTAGTATTATCTTTTTATAATCCAGCATAGACTTGGGGAGTTATATTAAGACGATTGTAAACAGATAAGATCATTGTGTTCATGAATTGCAAATTATATTTAGCACACATCTCCTGAGCATATGGCATTTATTGTGCTTTTAAGGTCAGTACAAAAGTCCTCAGGATGAGGAAAAAACACGAAATCGATCTTATGTAATATCCTTCCACACATGTTGCATTCTGGACCAGGCTTCGACAAGCTTCTATCATCTTTCTATATGAAATGAAATCCATATCTTTCATATTGAAATGAAAAGTCCCGGCTTCTTGGGCAACGTATGTAATTATTAAGATGAGTACGCTTCGAGCCAGAACACAAAAATATGACCCAAAGATACATGAAGAACTCGCCTACGATTGAGAACATACTTAATTATATTATAAACAGACAGAATTATGCAAAATAATCAATCAACTATCGCCTACAGACAATCCCTAAATATATAACTTATTCTACATTTACTAATACATGTTTTATGAAACCG